>JAUUDZ010020002.1:0-11307 GCA_032361705.1 Panulirus versicolor | reverse complement strand
CATTTGGGTATCAGTCCCGTCAAAAAACTTCTCAGCTCGAGCTGTAGGGCCTTTATAAAGATGTAGGGTAGCACCAAGACTCTTGCACAGAAACTGCTCTAAATGAAAGTAATACAGGTATTACGGGATTTTGCCTGTACGAGCCTACGCTGCGAGACAAACGTCACCTTTGGCGAGCCTGTATTGTCGTCAGCTGACGAAAGTCATAACAGCACAACCACGGTAAAGAACGTCTCACTGCAAATGCGTCCATTTGTTCACCGCTATTGACTACCCTACAACCTTGATGATGCAGGAACCCCATAGAAGGGATTATGCAATCAAAAAGATATATTATAACTGAGAGTAGAAATACCCTCAGATCTTATAGCTTTAGACTTTGAAAAAGCTTTCAATCAAATACCACACAAAAGACTATTAAGTAAAACTAAAGCTCACGATGTAGAAAATCGATTTTGGGTCTTAAGTGAAATGTAGAGAGAATTATGAAAAGGAAAAATAAGAGATAAGGGAAAGTATTTACGAATTTTGGAGGAAGAGAAAAATTTGTTTATTAATATGTGACACGTCATAGTTATGGGGAAAGGCATGAGAAGGTAGAGAGTTCCCAAACTTCGAGGTTTAGGGAAACAGTTATCAAAACGGCCCACCCATGAGTTGCCAGCGGCTACACAGTAATCATGTGACACAGCAGCTTGCCGTGTATTGTTTGATCTAACTAGGCACACAAGCAGCCTGCAGTCGGGAACAAAGTCCAAAGTAATACCTATAGAAGGGGGAAAGTGAGCCAACATTACGGCGTAGGGCAAGGGAGTCTACTCTGAAAGTTAGCCTGGAACACTTTATAGGTTGGACCGCTTACTCAGCTCTTTCAAATAAGGACGCAGAGCTAGAAACACCCCAGATGTGAGAGCAGTACTCTATAAAAGGAAGAACCAATACTTTGTATGTACGGAGCAACTGTTCAGAAAAAGAAAAAGAAATTTCGACATCTAAACAGGACACCCAGTTTCTTAGAGGCAAACGTAGCTATTCTATTGCTGTGATGTGGGGTTTCCAAGGAAGAGTGGATGTTACAGCAATACCAAGTATGTTCATTGAATAAAGAGGTGAAATCACAGAAACCTTAAGGGAGAGACGAGAGTTGTGAGAAGTTTTTGGTAGTGAGATGGGTAGGAACTGGGTTTTGGAGGCATTGAAGTTTGCTATATTTCGTCTTCCCCACAGAGGTATCCTGTCCAAGTCTGAGTTTATTGAGGAAGCTGGGTCAAGACGAGATGCAGATCGAGTAAGAGAAGGAGTAGAATTGAAAGGTGTGAATGAACTGAGTCATCAGCGTTTGAGTGCATTTGATTATGTATGGAAGAAAGAAAATCGTTTATGAAAATAAGAAAAGGTGTAGGGGATAGGACGGAATTTTGGGGGACACCGCTATTGATAGGAAAAAGGCGGCAGGAGGCTAATCCATCAAAGCCCACAGGGCCGAAAGGAGTAAAGTGAGGGAGAGAAGCCAAATGAGGGGAGCTTAGAGATGAGACCCCGATGCCACATCCTATCAAAAGCTCTGGATATGTCGAGGGCAACTACAAAAGACTGTCCAAAATCTTTCAGGGCTGATGACCAGACATTAGTAAGATAGGAGGGAATATCACCAGTGGATCTCGCCTTCACGGAAGCCATACTGGTGATCAGAGAGAAGACTGTGATTATCGAGGTGTTTAAGGATATGGGAGTTGAGGAGGAATTCAGAGACTTTGGAAATGGTAAATGTCAAAGCAATAGGACGATAGTTAGAAGGGTCAAAACGGTCACCCTTCTTAGGGATAGGATGTAGCAATGCATGTTTCCAAGAAGAAGGAAAAGTTTTGGGTTTCAAATAGAACGGAACTGACGAGTAATCACAGGTGCAAATTCAAAGGCACACTCTTACGGGACACGGATGTCCAGAGAAAGAGAAGAACTTTTCGGACAGTCTGGAAAGAGATCACGGGAAGGGGTATAGGACTAGTAAGAGAAGCATCAAGGGGTTAAGGAATGCTAGAGTCATCCAAGGTGGAGTTAAAGGAGAAACGGGAGCCAAAGAGAGTTGCTATCTCTATGGGAGAGACACCCGTAGTACCGTCATAGTGGAAAAGTGAAGGAAAGGTGGAGCGACAGAAATTGTTAGAGATGTTCTCAGCAAAAGACCAGAAAGACCAATCAGTGGATGACGAGGAGGGCTCATCGCACCTCCTTCGAATAAAGGAACACTTTGCATCTCGGATAATGTGCTTGCAGCGATTACTGATGATGATAAGAGTTGTACTGAAGTCAAAGCAGAGTTTTTCCGAGCCCGATACGCCTGATCTCTCGGCTGAAAGACCTCAGAACAGGAACGGTTGAACCATGGACTGGATGAAGAGGTCGTCTTGGAGGAGAGGGGATAAATGCTTCCATTCCCGCAAAACTAAACTTTGCTGTGTTTCTGGCGGAGACGGAATCATCATGACATAAGAGACGTTGTTGGAGATATCTTTGGATAGGGATCAGAAACTTTTGTCAGTAGAAAAAAAGTCAGATCAGCACACTTTCTCCGTATGAAAATGTTCTTGACTGTACGAGGAACAGCTATACAGCAATTTCGAGGAAGTATTAAAGCAAAGTGGGATCCAGGGGAAGAGAAGAGTTTCATGGTCCAATGCCCTTTCCCTGATGCTACAGGCACCACAGCTGCAGCAATCAAGCCACGGCTAGGAGTAGAGAAATCCATGAGAAGAAGTGAAGGACTCCACTCCATCCAAGATGATTTCCGTTATACGTTCAGCACAATGTGAGGCATTCCAGACAACCGAGCAGTACCTGTCCCAGGGAAAATTAGCAAAGAAACCGCGCGAGAATGACCGCAGAACTCTGCCGGAGTACCGCAGTTGGCATTTCGGTGTGGCAGATGGTGGGCGAGCCCAGTTAGGAGTGACAGATATAAGATTGTGGTCTTAACCCCTAAATGTGGCAAATATAATGCATGTGAAGTGGGATGGCTCAGAGGTATGTTCAGAGTATGATGGGAGACTGGTCGTGCCGGTCGATAACTCGGATGTTAAATCATTTGTTCCAAGTTGTTGTGGACGGGAAAACATATTGCTTCGGCTACCCCCCAAGATCCTCCCAGGTAGAGCCTGACCACTGTTTGTAGGATACACGGAAATCTTTTGGATAGAAAATGTCAGCGTCTGGATGTGAAGAAAGACGAACTTCGTGGCAAGAAGTCAAATATTCGAAGAATATGCTCATACTTGAGGGATCTGGAGGTAGATATACGAGGTAGAAAACAAAATTATAAAAGGTAGAAAAAACTAAGAGGCAAACATCTATACCAGTTGGGATACTTATGATCCATGAGGCGAAGAACTGCATTTTTTGTACTACATCAGGAACAAACACCATCCTTGGAGTGGAGACGATGGCAGATTCAAGTTACAAATTTGATAGTGTAGAGGAGAAGCAGCCTGGGACAGTAGGGTTTAAGAGAGAAGTTCAAAGTAGGAAGTAAATGGGGTTCTACAGAGGAGAGGTTAGGTTAGGTTTGAGAGAAGTTCAAAGGAGGAAGTAAATGGTGTTCTACTGAGGAGAGGTTAGATTAAGTTCCACGTATGGTGCAGAAATGAGCACAGAAAGAGCTGGATGAAGGAGCTGTACCTGAATAAGTGGGGTTGGCGATTCCAATCACTAAACGTCGGGTATTGGTCCTTTGGAAACTTGGGCGTCCTAAAATAGATGTACTTACTGCCATGGTTTTGAGAGCGCAGACAGGAAAACCTAGAGTAAAGGGTAAAGAATCAGTTTAGGGACACCACTAGATAACCTACGTATCTGGAAGAAATGTTCATCATTGAACAGCTTATACTTAGTAAAAGTGATTAGACTCGGGGAGCGTGAACTGGGAAGCTACGATGTATGTTAAGATGATAGATAATGACAGTAGAGGGGGAGGGGATATGATAGTCAATGAACGTGTGGAATAAAAGTATAGGAAACATTTATAGATATCAACAGAACCTATGAAAACTTCACCTAACTTCTCTGAGAAAATAATTTACGATATTATTGATAGTATTTGAAAAAAAGATAAATGTTATACTTGCGTTCAGTTTCTGGGAATTTTGTTCGCAAAATGTGTGAAGCGTTCGCTGTGTTTACCTCCCACGACAACATGGAAACAATATGGCAGAAGGCAGAAGGCAGATGGATGACAATATCTATTATGCATTTCAAGCGTAACAGATTTTAAGGTAAATCTCTGCGTTTACTTGACGTTAAGTGAGATATTCATAGGTTCTGTGGATTCCTACCCGCGTTTCACCTTGTTTTACCTCACATTTTACCTTACCATCTTTCCCTCTATATCATCATTCATACAGTAAGAGATCACGTGACAATTCGAACTCGCTTGGTCTATACCGCCTGTAATAATTACAGTGAATTTGTTTGTATACTTTTCTTCCAAATCCATAAGTTACCTTTGTGGTGTCCCGAACCTCATACTCTGCTGAGTAAAGAGTAGTGAGAGTTAAATGTTGTCAAGTGATGTTATTTTGGGGAGGGAGAGGTTGTGATTTGTGGAGTGGATCCTATCATCTCAGGCGTAAGGGAGGCAAAGCAAAAAAGCTCCCAGGACCAAGGAGGGAAACCTGACAAACTAACATTACCAATACCAGTGGGTTAGGACCTCCTTAGTCGTTAGAGTTACCAACCTACTACTACTACTATTATTACTACTACTACTACCATTAATGATAATACGACTACTGTTACTACTACTACTGCTACTACTACTACAACTACTACTACTACTACTACTACTACTACTACTACTATTACTACTACTACTTCTACTACTACTTCTACTACTACTACTATTACTACTACTACTACTACTACTATTACTGTTTCTGTTATCATCATTATTATTATTAGCATTATGAAGACAAAAAGATAAGAGTGATATCAATGATGAAATTGACGATGTTATCTTTACAGTTATTGTCATATAATTATCATAGATATGAATATTTTCATCATTATCTTCCGAGCTTTGTTTACTGAGCAGTACACATACATCCAAAACGTCCACATCTGCTCGTTGCCTCACATTCGTGTTGTGAGAAGCCCAACACCAGCAGAGCAACAACGCTACAACCCTGCCTCGCATTACCCCCGTCTCTTGTACTTACTTTACCAGTTACGTTTCCTCCGTCTACCCTCGGTCTCTTTTTTCTGCCGTCCGAGATTCGCAATAGACAGAGGGAAGGACATGTTCTTCCCTGAGTGCACGTATGTGTCATTTTTCTTCTCACTTTTTGACGTGACAAACATCGTGATCTACAGTTCTCTTGTGTGTCTGATAGTCTTCGTCTAAGGTCTTCTACCACTCACCCATCCTCATGACTTTGCATTCACTTGGGTCGAATTTCATCAACTGCCTCACATGTGTCAGGCCAACTCTGGTGTGTGGCTGGTTCCCTTCGTAGGTTGACGTGATGTTTCATATGTTGTTCTCTCGTCACCTTTGTCTTATCGGCAGACATGTTAATGGAGGAGTCCAGTCCTTCTGATAAGTCAGTGGTCCAGTCCGTCTGATAAGTCAGGAGTCCCATCCGTCTGGTAAGTCAGGAGTCCCATCCGTCTGGTAAGTCAGGAGTCCCATCCGTCTAGTAAGTCAGTAGTCCAGTCCGTCTGATAAGTCAGTAGTCCAGTCCGTCTGATAAGTCAGGAGTCCCATCCGTCTAGTAAGTCAGGAGTCCAATCCGTCTGGTAAGTCAGGAGTCCAGTGATTCTGCTGAGTCGTTTACAATAGATGACAATGAGCAGTGGTCCCCGAACTGAGCCCTGGGGCATTCCACTGGTGACCCGAAGCAGTTTGAAGAAGGTTTGTCTGACGCGCGTCCTTCCAGTCTATCTCCTTAGCAACACTGAGGCAATTTTCTGTCTATCTAAGGAGTCTCCTCCTTCTTCCTGCCTGTTGACCCCGTTCCCTCACCAGCCTCCTGTGTGGTGTAGTGTCAAACACTTTCCGGTAGTCTGACAGTGCACAATCCACCCATCATTCTCTTTCGCCTAAAACATAACTCAGTCTCATAAAAGTCTAAGAAATTTATTTGATGTGTATGACGCGAGATTGTGCGTGTATGTGTGTGTGTGTGTGTGTGTGTGTGTGTGTGTGTGTGTGTGTGTATGTTGTAATTAATTATTTGTAATAAATGTTTTTACTATACGGGGAGGAAGTTCTAGATCTACGGGCCCCTTCCTGTCTCTTAAACTTTCGAAGTCATACAACTTTTTGAACATGTGCATGATGCCCGCATTCACGGTTTCATCATTCATTGTAGCCCATTCATCCACAGCTCTTGTATCACAAAAGTTCTTGTAGATGTCGTTACAAACGTTTCTTGTTCATAACATGTTGTGGCCTCAGGTTGTTCTGTCTGTACAACGTCTTTCCAAGATCTGTTCGCTGTTGATATCATCGAACCGATTTGAAGACTGGAATGGTTGTAATCAAGTCACCCCTTAATCATCTCTCATCCATTGTGAACATACGTATGGTTTCTAACCTTTCACTGTACCTCAGCTGTTTTAATTCTGGTACCATCTTTGCTGCCCTTCTCTGGATCATCTGTTGGTTTCACTGCTACTTGATGGCGCTGACCGAAGTTAGGAAACATAATTTGATTTTGGCCAAATGTGGGATGTGAACAGTATGCTGAATAGCCCTTTATCTATGTACTTTACTAGGCAAATAGTTTTTCGTAATACTAGTCTTCTAATGCTAGTCTTTATCGACGGGCAGGTTGGCAGGTACAGTGTCAGCTCCTAAGTACCGCTCATATGTAGATTTCTGCAGTTTATTTCCTGGTACCTGACATTTCTATGAAGGTCTTCTCTTACTGTGTCCCATCCTCAATACTTTCTAATTATTCAGGTTGAATTCCACCAGCCATGTATCAGACCAACGTTGAAGCTGTAACAAGTTAATGCAATCCTCCTCGTGTCTTACTTTGACCTTGGCATCGTTCCTGTTGACATATCACTCACGTAGATCAAGATGAGCAAAGTTCTCAGGAACAGAAACCCTGCGGCATTCCACTCATGACCTCAACACCATCTCGTTAAGAGGCTTCTCTGCCATGCGTCCGTTGGCCACTCCCACTAAGATAATCTTGCATCTATCGAAGCCATCTCATCCTTGGTCCTGTCTGAAGTTACAGCTCTTTACCATCCTCTTATTTGGCACAGTGTCAAATGCTTTCTATCGATGTAGACAAAGCTTGACTGTTTTTCTAAATTTGAGCTCACTCTCTTGTAGAAATGTGTGTTTCTTTACAAATGAATTCCCTTTCCTCAAACTGTGTTGTTAGTTCAAGAATCAAGAGCTGGCTAGGACATACCTATGATGGTGCTCACTAGATTTGACATTATGGGACAGATATAGATGAAGTTTGCATGAATTCCACTTAAGAAAAGTGCGTATTAGCCATTCATCCGTGAGGTGGTCTCTCATTTGCAAGTTGTCATTAATTTGCTCACCGATTATCTTTTTCAGTACTGCCCAGACCACACCCGTCTGGGAGACCAACCGTGTGTGTGTGTGTGTCTGTGTGTGTGTGTGTGTGTGTGTGAGCAGACAAAACCGTAAGATGAAAATAGGAACTAATTTCCGGTTATAGAACCCGGCCCATCATCTAATCAGAGCAGGTGTGTGTTTGGGCCTATGTACGATGATGAACATCTCTCGCTAATTAGCTGTCTGGAGAGAGAGAGAGAGAGAGAGAGAGAGAGAGAGAGAGAGAGAGAGAGAGAGAGAGAGAGAGTGTGTGTGTTCATGAAAAGGGGTTATTGTCAGCAGGTGAAGAGTCAGCAGCTGAATATCATCATATAACCCTGACTGAACCCAAAGTACCCAGCGTCAGACGGTGGAGTTCCCGCCTGTATCAGCCAGTCTACCTCGCACCGCCTTACCTCCCCTCACACCATCTTCCGTCCTCCGTACGGGCTAATCCCGACTTTGAGACTCCAGCTTCGACTTGATGGTGTAGCTGTGCACGAGAGGTCGTCATTATGACTTGCCTCTTTGAGTTAGGTAGCGGGGAACTCTGCCGGCGGACGTTGTCATCACCACACGACGTTGAGCAAGTGACTACGAGGTGTGTGTTGTCGTGGTACCTTCAGTTAAGGGTGGTTCGGTCTAGTTCGGTGCAGGCCATCCTGGCCAAGCTTATGCAACTGGTTTCCGAGTCGGTTAGATTTTCGAAAAGAAAAAAAAAAAGAAGTTCTCAGGTAAACTAGTCACATCAGTATCTGCATTCAGGCAAGACTTGTTTGTATAACTTCAACATAAGATAGTAAGATCATTTTATAACTCTCACTCGTAAGATCTCGACGAACGTCAGCGAGAGCAGCCGTCAGTGTGTTGGCCCACACACCCGACAGCGCTCTAGCCCCGTGCCCTACAACCGAGCCTTGATGGCACCAGCTACGGTCTCGCCCCTCAGTCCAGCATGTCTAGCAGTCTCATTGTTGTAACTGCTCTTATTACCGGGTCTATATATATATATATATTTTTTTTTTTCTCGTTTAAGGAGGTTCCCACCGACAGAGATTCCTGATTTTCTGAGTTTTGCAAAAAAAAATGTAAATGCTGAGCAGGATTTCCCTTCGTTAATGCTCGCGAGATGTTGACGCTGTAGGAACTCATATCAACATAATTTTCATCCAATCCACGTGCGACCAGCTCACTCTAGCCAGCCATCCGTTTCCTCACCCGTAAAGTTGAACTTTAATGACTCCGGTATATCAAGGTCGACGGCCGAAGATGATCCCTGTAGGAAGTAAGAAGCCACCTTGCCTCGGGTGAACTACTGAGGAGGAACACGACCCGCTTTGCTGAAGAACACCCTGGTGAGGAGGGTCGACCATCTACACCAGCAGCTGTCCGGAGACGCCTACTGCTGGGTGCAGCCTCGGAAGTGAAGCAGGAGAGAGGGGTCCAGGACACGTCAGAGGACGGGCAGCAGGAGGGGAGGGACCAGGTCACATCAGAGGACGGGCAGCAGGAGGGGAGGGACCAGGACACATCAGAGGACGGGCAGCAGGAGGGGAGGGACCAGGACACATCAGAGGTCGGCCAGTCACTCGTGTCGGTCTTCTGAAGTCTTACATTTCCTGAGGAAGAATCGGTCAGAGAGCCGCTGGTCCGGGCTGGGTATTGGGTGTTTAACTTGCACATCTCATTATCATTCATCACATTATAGGATGAAAGGTGGCGGGTCGGACACTCTGGCGTGGGCAGAGAGTTCCTGCATTACTGTTTTGATCGTCTGTCTCGTTAATGATGGGCCGTGGCCTGTGTGTGTGGAACCTTTCATGCTTTTTCACCTGTGGCGGGTTTTAAATTGTCAGACACGTAGGTGCTACGTGGAGGGAGCAACTTTACTGAAGACATTATTATGCAGCATTACTTTGGTTGTACTCCCGCCCACGGTGTCTGGGCGACGGTGTGACGTGCCTGTTGATAGGCGCTCTGGAAACTTGTTATCGCACACGCACCTTCTCCATAATCAAGGGGGGTTCTGTTGCATCAGAGTCTGTAAGCAGATTTTTCTTTTATGTTTGATTATAAGTTTTCTTCCGTTGAATTACATTTCGTGAACGGATTCTTTTGCTGCATCACCTTTTGTTTTGGAGGACGTGTGTGTCAAACAAAGGAAAAGCACGTCAAACACCAGCCACTTTTGCTGTTGGATCCACAATGTCCACAATGAGTATGTCGAGCAGTGCGAGCCAGTTGTGCGGCCACATCCACACCAGGAGTCTTTTAGCCCTGGGTATCCAGGATTTTGCTCTGAAGGAAACCGTGTATATAGTTTTAAGGTTAGGAGTAACCCATGTTGAAGGTTGGGGGGCACCCGTGTTGAGGCAAGGAGCCTGTGTCAGGGCTTGGATTTTGCTTATGACAAAGCTGTCCAGTTTGTATAGACCTTCACAAAAATTCATGTTGGACATTTTTGTTTTCTATTATTCAACAATAGAAGATTCATTGATATTTCTCATGATCAAGGAGTTCCAGGTTATCACTGAATTAGCACTACTCCAGTTACTACAATGGTCATAATTCTTGACATGATTAAACAAAGCATTTGATTCTTGTCCTGTTTTTATACTCTATTCATGTTGGTTAAGTCTGACATAGAAATCCTTACAAGTCTGCCCAGTATAAAACATATTACTGCTTTTACAAGTTATTCTGTAAACACAACCCGCATAATTTCTGGCGAGTTTTTGATCAAGATACTATCAATAGTATTTTTATTACTGAAGGCTACATTCGCATTAAAAGATTTAAGTTAGTTGGAACTAAGGTAAAATTATCACTAAATGGGAGAATTAAAACATTCATGATATGAAGGGGAGGTTTGGGGTTAACTCTAAAGAATGATTTCTTTGCCAACTTAAGAGATTTATAAATGAAAGATCTAGGATTCTTTAACTTTGAACCAATAGAATGTATCTTCTCAAACTCTTCATCAATAAATTCTGGTCTGCATATACATAATGCCCTAAGGAACATCGACTGGAATGATGAGTGTTTAACTCTGTCATGTTGAGCTGAGTAATAATGAATATAAGAACAAACATTGGTGGGTTTCCTGTGGATGCTAAACTTAAACATGTTTCCGACCCTGTAATACCAACCACATTCTTCAATGCTCCCAAAACACTTGCCCCCTCAAATGTTTATGACTCACTTTCGCTTCCATGGCTCAATTAGCAGCCATGTCCACTCCCAAGTATCTAAAACAGATTACTTCCTCCATTTTTTCTTCAATTAAACTCACAATCAGCTAGCAGTTAAACTCACAATCCAGCTAGCATGTTCCTCTATCTTGCTAAACCTAATAACCTTCCTTTCATTTAAATTCACTCTTAACCTCATCATTTCACATACAAAGCCCTTTAACCCCTTTCAGAATAAATGTCCCCCCCCCCCCCCCCATCTTCAAGACTCTTGCATGTATGTATCTCCCTCACCATCCCATCAGTAAACAAATCAAACACCCATGTTCACATCACACAACCCTTTTCAGACTAAACTTCACTTGGAACCGACCGCTCTTCTCTCCTTCCACTCGAACACATACCTGACACCAATGATAAAAGCTCCCATGTATCCTTAAGACCTTTCACAAGGCGTATCTATCTCACCTATTATATGATTTCTCCAGATCCGTAAATGCCATGTACCAACCCTTCTGTTTCTCTGAGTATTTCTCA
>JAUUDZ010019991.1:0-11307 GCA_032361705.1 Panulirus versicolor | reverse complement strand
ACCCTGGTGGCTGATCCACAAACTAATACCTAATGGCAGCAGTTTCAAAATGTGCTGGACCACAGAGCTCCAGATTAGAGAGGTACAACATGTACTTGTTAATTATATTAAATTGATAACCTAAGGAAAAGCATGCGGTGAATGTTAACATCACTTAAGATACGGTACTGCACAATGTTATGAACATATGATAATTTAAAACAGACAATTAAGCAATAATGTTTGTAGGGCACTGTGGGTATAATGAATAAAGTGTCAGTGTTTATTAGAGTAATCCCAATTTCTGTAACGATAGAAACAAAAGTAGTAGGTAGGAACTTTAGGTGGGCATATTATGTAGAAGTAGTAGGTGGACCATTAGGGAAATACAGTCGGTAGGAACATTAGGTACGAGTCTGGAAACGCTGCACTATAGTTGACCTGTCAGTGGTCTCTTTAAGTTATGGAGATACTTTTTGCTGTGGCCAGCTCCTAGAGGTAGTTTCATAAGAATGGGCATCAGTGATATAGATAGATAGATAATTAGAATATTTTATTGCATTTATTACTGAGAAAAGTTACTGTACATCAAATCCAAATGCATGAATAGTCGACTGTGAAACATTTATACTATATACTTTAAGAAGCTGAATATTTTATTGACTGTTTAGAATAGGAAGTAACTGTTCATTAATCTCTGAAATTTTTTTCAGGGAGAGTGTGTAGTGAATGTGAATATTAATTAAGATACAGTACTGCATGATGTTATGAAAATATGATAATTTACAACAAAAAAATTAACAACAATGTTCATAAGGCACTGTGGGTATAATGGAGTAAAATAGTGTCTGTGTTTTTTTAATATAATCCAACAGTTCTTACGTTATTTTTTGTGACAAAATATTTTTAAAGCATTATTAGGGAGAGAAATGAGTAGGAGAATAGTAAAGAAGTATCCAAGTTAATATTGTTCTAAACATAAAGAATTTCATCCTGCTGGGGTCTCCCTAAACACATCTGCAGAAGCAGTAGAGGCATATGGAACAAGATTATTTTTATTAAGGCCTTCTTAGGAAGTGGGGGAGGGGGTGTTTGCCAGTATAAAAGAATTAGCACCAACAAGCAAGACGTTTCAACATCAGATGGTGTAGTACTAACTGCTGTTGTAATATGATCCCATTGGAAGTTTACCTTTCCTTGGGTAAGTTGTGGACTAAATTACTTGTTTCTAATTTGTTTTATTTTTCTTAAATGATGTTTTTTCATTCCATAAGAAAATATTTTTCACTTGAGAAAAACCCTTTATCCAGTGATCAGAAAGTATGCCATTGGTGCAGCATCATTTGTTTGGAAGTTGCAATACAAATGAAATAAAATACATGCAGGAAAGCAATTAATTATTGATATGAATTTTAATTGATGACGGGCTTTGATAGTATTGTAGGTGTATTTCACCAGCTTTACTGCAGTCCTCTTGAACTTTGGAATTATAAGGTGCTATTTAGAATGTAGGGGATACCAGCAATTTTCCGAACCTTAAACAATTCTCCAAACTAAGCTTTTCTTCCCCAAAACTGAAAGTGTCTCCAAACCATAGAACACCAGATTGAAGACATTTTACCTTATAACAAATAATGCATTTTTATAATTTTGATATTACGAGGGACTGTTGTACAGCAACAGCTGAGAGGGCGACATTTTGCCATAGCATCAATTTTCTAAATCAGCATAGCTTTCCCCACAATCAGTTAGGTAAGATTTACAGAGATTCTGTTGATTTTTATAATTGTTTCTATTACTTTTATGGTACCTACATATTCCCAGATCAGCAGAGCCCCTGCCACTCTGTTAGGAAGAGCTTCCATGAGGGGGCAAATTTTGGATCTGAAATGTAAATACCCTTATAACACGGTTGCATCGACATTCCGCAACAACAAAACGTCTTCAGGAATGTAATTCCAACGTTATATGAGAAACCCTGGTATACAAAGAAAGGGGTAGCAATCACTCAAATCTAATTCAGTTTTACTTGTTATACTATATATTTCTTTTCATATCAGGTGAAACATATTCGATTTTATTCATTATATAGCAAACGATGAGAATAATACTCCAAAATATTAAAGCATTTCTCTGAATAGGTCAGAATATTTTTTCATGCTTGATTAAATTTGTTATATTAACTGTTTCCTCAGTCAGGACTGTTAATATGAAGAAAATATGTTTTGAGCTCAGGTGTTTGATTCTCTTGTTGTAGGCCTTAAGGTTTAAAGCAGAAATTATGCAACATTCAAATGACATCAGTAGAAAAATAAGGAGACTTGATTTGAATGTGTTGACAAAGAAAAATAAAAGGTATTGAAGAGAAAAGGGGTTTTAAGGGAGGAGATAAATAAGGTGACCTAAGATACCTCTCCAGGACCTTGGTCATGTACCAGGTGAGGGCACAGTGCTCCATCTATCCTGGTGCTTGCTGGATATAACTGAAATCCATCTTGTTTTCTTGAGTCAAAAAATAAAATTTGCAGAAGTGAAACAAGACATCTTGGGACCATGCACAGCGGGGAAAGATGAATATAATGCATTACTCCTAAGGTAATGAACAAGGGCTGTGCAAATACACTGTATTCTTTGTAGATATGAAAATTATGTTTTGATGAAATGAGAAATAAGACAGCATATTTTCTCTATCACTTAAAACTTGTGGTAACATATTTTTTTTTCTTTTACTCTGAGAATATACACAGCTTACACTAAGCAGTGGTATTAAATAATTATCAAAAGCTGTTAGAATAATGAGAAAATGTGAGAACACATGCAGGTTATCAATACCTGTGGTGATGCATTGCAAATGATACTAAATATTGATGAATTTAGTGCTGATATAAGATCAGTATGCAGGAACACAAGAATCTTTCTTAACTTATATATTACATAACTTAGATTTATGAAATCCTGTAACCATCTGCCCGTCAAAAAAATCATTCAACAATTTGAACTCCATCTGTCGCATTTTCTGTCATACGCATAACAAAGGGTAAGGAGAGAAGTGATCAGAAATCTAATAATTTACATTAGTAATTGACATAATGCTGGGTATCACATCCTTACTGCAAAACTTTTTGTCCTGTTTGTGATTATCAAATAGCATCACTTCATACTAGGAACATAGGACCAATTAATTGTATCATTGTATAACAGCAAACATAACATTTAACCAATTTTCTAACAAGGTATCTGCAAAGTACAATGCTCATTCTATCAATGTTTACAAAACACTTAAGTGGGATTGAATGTGATATCATGGACCAACACTTATACCCACTTTCTAAGATTTTAAAAACATCTCATTTGAGAAAGAAGCTTAAGGAATATGGTGCTTAATCTCTCAGTTATCTAAATGTGAATAATAAAAAGAATTAATAACAGGAAAGACTTACCCATGTAACTGATCAGATTTGTATCAGAGCATTATTTGAAATTCAGAACCTGTCATTGTAAGTTACCAACATCAGTGGGTTTGGATGACTAAGATAAGATTATGATCTGCACAAAACACTGTATTTTTCAATATCACCTAATAAAGAAGAGATGAATTCTGAGCTTGAATGAAAGTTAGAGCTGAAAAACTTTTCATAAGTACTGAACCAGTAGTGCCATCATACTGTGATGCATCTTTATAAATTAAATCATATCTCTCCCTACACAATATATCATCTTCAAATATATTATCTGTTGTTCAAAATGGTATAGCAAAATTTGCTGCTATGTAGCTCACAGACCCACTGGAATTTGAAAACAACCTCACATCACAATATCCTGCATTACTCTAATGCACTTTTGATGAACAGGTGTGAAAGCACCATTTAATGAATTTCTAATAAAACACAGATACATAAAGAGATTTCACTTTACCAACCACCTGGTATATTTTTCTAAGAAAGAAATGACTAAAGTTTCCTATCACTTTATACCACCATAAATTATAAACTGACAAATTTTTAATTGATGCACGTTCATTAAAATTTCCTATTTGAAACTAGTAAAATCAAGATTTACTGTTTTAGAGAGCTAATTTTCTTGCTTCAAAAAATAGTTAATACATGATAATACAAACACATTCTGGGAACAAAGTCTGACATAATCTCAATTTTACTCTAATTCACTTGAAGTCTCGAAGATCTATGACTTTAATGGCCATACTGTTCTCCAGTGTCACATGATCGGCATTCTGGAATAGAAAATAAACAATGTTGGAGACGATTCAAAGATAAGGAAACTGATAAAGTTTAACGAAAGAGTACAAAGATTAATACAGTACTGTTCAGTTTATCGTAAAACTTTTCCAAATGATTTATATCATTCATTAGGAAAATAACAATGTGAGGATCCCCAAAGTTTAACTAATCTAATCTATGAAAATGGGGCTGAAGTTAATACTTCCAATAGCATCTGTGTGGAGCTAACCACTCAAGAACCAATTGCTATGATGCCTCTTCTTTAGATAGTAGCTTACATTGAAGCTATGGAATTCTTTTCCTTCAGTGTCTTTCCCCTTTCTAACCTCTTCATCTTTTAGAATCAGGTCTACAAACCTGAGGAGCTCAAATTAATCCTTGCTGTTTGCTTCTTTAACTCCCATTATCTAATTTTCATCCAAGATGCTACTTGGGCATGCTATTGCTTGTGCTATGTCAGCTACTACAGAAACTAGAACAAAGTCCTTGCCAACACATTTTCATTATAGACAGTGTAAATAATAATGCATAATATTTTCATTACAAAAGTTCCAACATTATGGTTGGTACTCTTACCTAAAATATGAACAAAAATATTGGTGATAAAAAGGAGAGGGGTGTGGGAAGGGAAGAATATGAAAACATACACACTTAGCGGTGTAAGGAGGACACAGCATTGATCTATCCTGTTCTGATTGTGGGAAATTCATTATCACATATGAAAGATAGCTGAATTAAAAAAAAATATCCATATTGCTTACCTGGAACAATGGGGGCTCTTTGGGATGTGGATGAAAACCACTCTGGTGACAGTTTGCAATATAAGATAACCCATGATTAGGGCTAAGTGTGAAGAAGCCTGTCTCATCGTACTTTGGGGCACAAACTATAGCTACAGCCTCAGGCATCATCAGCTGGTAAGAACAGTGTGTATGAAGGTCAACGCTAGACAGAAAAGCTGTCTGTGTTGGGTGGGTCTGCAATAAAGTAAAACTTTGTTACAGCAAAACAAGCACAAAATAAATTTCCATAAATCAGGATATTATTATCATATAGCCCTAAGATTCCCTTTCCATGGGTTCCTGTAGCTTCAAGGCTGCACTGGAACCAGTATCAGGGAAAGGATGGACTCCTTTCAAGTTAGTTTTTTGATGAGACTGTACTCCAGTACTTAAACCTCACTGAAGGTGGTTTCTCACTTGCAAGATGACCACTAGTGGGGATAGTGTAGTAAAACTAACCATAGCATTACATTAAAAGTTCTTATTAATAGATATTACTAGTATACCTATAAAGAAATTAAACAATACAAATTTTCAACATGAATAAAAAATTTCATGGAAAATGCCTGCACTCCATAGCAATATATGAATTTCATTTGGCAAGAAAGACTGCATGAAGATGCACCTATAAGCTGTCTAGCAGACAGAACAAATTGACATCCATCAAAATGTGAGCTAAATAGCCTAACATTCATTACTTCCTTCAAAAGGCTAACTATTAGATATTTATTAGTGCATATGACCAAGTCAGGCTTGAACTCGCCACTTTAGTAAAAATGGATAGCATCCCCCATTCCTCATATTAACTTGTCTTGGTCTGTATATTAAACCAATTAGCTCATAAGACCTATTTATCTCTGGGGTTCATATATCTGCTGAGGATGTGCATGTGGTTACTGATATCACACATGATAAAAGAAAGGAGAGTCATACACTCAATTCATGAATGAATCATATAATTTTTTTGTGCCCTTGGTATTAAGTCTATAAATGCAAATAAAGCTTATGGAAATAAAAAAGCTGATTGCTGGTCTACCACATTGATTTATGTCTTTAAACCAAAAGCTTCATGAGACTCATGATCATCACAATTTTCATAATAAATACTTCAAGAATAACAAGTTTCTCAAACTTTAGCTGAATCTTTGCATCCTGTTGTTACCCTTTGCCTCTAGATATAATTCTAATGAAGCTTAGATCATAGAATATGTTTACGGACTTAAAAAATTTCCTATTCACAAGAAACTTGGTAATTTTTAAAAAACATGAATCTCCTGAAGTTATGAGCATTTTTTATGATCCAAATGTGAATAAGCAATTATCCTCAGGTATATGCCTTCCTAGCAGTCAACAACTGTAGACATTTCCTGATAAGCATGGGCTAGTTCCTCCTCAAAACTAGTCTCTTCAGGTAATGAACATGTTATCTTCAGATAAAATATACAAAGTCTGGGTACTCAGTTTGAATGTAAGGTTGTCTAATATGGTAGTAAGCATACACTGTTGCCAGCTTCGGCTTTAATAATATCAAAATGGTGAATGGAATGAACATTTTTCTATATCTAGATGATACAGAGAAGCAGTTATCACACCACCCATTCCTTCTGATAGTTCTTTACATCCTAGAATTACCATTTCTGAAAATTTAGCCTAATGATTTGTCACTTGCAGTAATGCAAATTTTTTAGAGAGGGAAAGGGGATTAGCCAACAAGGCATAGAAATGGTAAGCATGCTTTAATTAAGTTAAGAAAGATGTAATAATCACAGTTAATTACTATCACTTCCTATAGCATGGTGTGTATGCTGCATTTCACTTAGACAGGTCACTGGCATTTGTCTTTGCACTTTTATAATTCATTAAGTCTGTCATACTCAAAACCTGTTTTTTCCATGTTATTATAGCTGTCTCACACACCTTATTCTTGGAACAAAATCTTCTTTTATCATCTACAAAGAACTTACATGTATCCAGCCAATAGTAACAAGATCTAGTTTATCCTGGTAGTCGAAAAGCTCTTCTTCTTGTTGTGTGGTGCAGGAGTCTGAGGTGCCACACTGCTTTGGTACAAGGAGGTGAGTGACCAACAATTTGTGCTGGGACTGAAATATTCCAAAAATGGGTTAAAATTATACCATTCAGAGCAAGCCATTATTCAAACCTGAAAATGAATATAAGTTTTAAGTAGAAAAATAACTTTTCTACTCTCAACACTCTTATATCTGTCCTACTGATCTCTTCCAGCATCACAAACAGCCTTGAAAGAACCACAGTCTCATGCTATTTGCTTTCTTTTTTATGTAAACAACTTCATACAGTAAAATTCTCAAGCATTTCATTCCAACAAATCTGATGTACCATTCCAGTTCTTCTGAGAACTAAGTTGTCATGGACAGTTTCCTTAGGTCAAGATTTGTATGAACTATCAGAAGCACTGAATTTTCATGAAGAGATCAAGGCATATGTGTGAATAGGAAGAGAGGAGAGCGAGAGGTTCCAGGTGAAAGTGGGTCTGTGGCAGGGGTGTGTGATGTCACAATGGTTGTTTAATCTGTTTATGGATGGGGTGGTAAGGGAGGTGAATGCAAGGATGTTGGACAGAAAAGGTTTACAATCTGTCAGGGGTGTGGGGACCCAGTATGTGAATCATTTACTGTTTGCTGGTGGCAGATACAGGTGAGATACTGATACTGGTGACAGATACAGGTGAGACACTGAAGTTGGTTTCTGAGTGTCTGAAATGAAACTGTTGAGAGAATGTGAATAAGATCAAAGTTATTAGGTTTAGCAGTAAGAGAGACAGGTAAGTTGAGGTGTTACTTTTAAACAAGAAAATGTGCAGCAAGTGTTTTTGATACCTGGGAGTGGACTTAGCAACAAATGGAAAGAGAGGTCTGGAAGGATAAAAAGAGGCATGTGTGAAGATGAAGTAGTCCTAATGATGTTGTACTGATGTAAGGTATGGATTCTAAATGAAAATGTACAGAGGAGGGTGAATGTATTGGAAATGAAATGCTTGAGAAATTGTCAATATGTGGCATGAGGAGGGTTGAGCAAGTAAGAAATGACAGAGTGAGTGAGTGAGTGAGAGAGTTAAAGGGTTTGCAAGAATGGATTAGTCATATAGAGAGAATGAGTTAGAAGGTATACTTGTCAGAAGTGGAAGGTACAAGGAGAAAGGGGAGACTGAACTGGAGAAGTAAGGACAGAGTGGGAAAGGTTTTGAGTTCTCAGGGCTTGAACATGCTGGAATGTGTAAGGCATTACCTGGATAGATTATTTGGAGTTATGTACACATGGGACAAAGTGCTGTCAGGCAACTGAAGCAAGGGATATGAAGCATTCAAAGGAAACCCTGGAAAGGCATTTTGGGCCTGTTGGTGGATAGAGGGATGTGGTTTCAGTGCATTACATGCAGCTAGAGCTAAGTGGATATGAGCAAATGAGGCCATTTCTTCATCTGTTCCTAGTGCTACCTCACTATTGCAAGAAAGGAGAACAAGTATGAAAAAATTATATCATTATTGATAATAATAATAATAATCCCTGGGGATTGGGGAGAAAGAAGACTGCCCACATATTCCCTGTGTGTTGCAGAAGGCGACCAAATGGGGTGGAAGCATGGGGCTGGAAATCCTTCCCTCCTGTTTTACTTTTCCAGAAGAAGGAACAGAGAAGGGGGCCAAATGAAGACTTTCCTTTATTTAAAGCTCAGTCATCTGTTCTTGACGCTACCTCGCTAACGCGGGAAATAGCAAATATGTATGAAAAAATTATACAAACAATGTCTGAATGAAGATTTAAGTTACCATGCAGCAATGAGCCAAAAACATACATAAGGTTACAAAATAAAACATCTATTTGTAAGGCTAAGATGAGGATAGCGACATAAGTACAACTGGTGCAAATAATGTCTGAACAGCCCTATTTTTCAACAACCCCAGCTATATATATACTTTATAATCAGTTAATATATATGTATATACAGACAATACCAGCTTACCAGTTTGCCAGCAAGGACCCCACATGTCTCAACATTACGCAGTGTATTAGCCTCAGCCAAAGACAGAAAGTTGGACATTAGTTCCACTGGTACTTTTACTTCTCGCAGTCCACCACTCTTTGTTCCTATATTAGCACTGAGTAGGGACACTGGTTTACTGCTCCGGTCCACAGCTGGGGTACTAAAATAACAAAATATAAAACAGTCATATTAGTAATCTTTAGGATGGTGTACTAAAATAACAAAATACAAAACAGTCATAATGGTAATCTTTATGATATTTTAATACTATCACCATCAAGCATGGAGGTATAACTCTTCAAAGATTACACTATTTGCAGTTCACATAATTCTTTACATATGTACCTATGAAGTGCAGGTTTAAGTTCTCTTGATGGAATGTTGGGTAAGGAATGCTGAGTGCTGGGTTGGGAACCTGGTGAAATGGAAGATGGGCTGATGTCTTCATGTGGGGCACTCGGTCTCACATCGTTCCCTAAATCATTCAGAGTCAGAGCAGATGTTGGGTAAATTAAGCTACCCAAAGAATCATACCTGTTGGAAAAATACCTCTTACTTTCATAAATTTGAAGACAAGGATAATGGATCCTTAAGGCCATATTCCATCCTACCTTTATTTAAGGTTTCTGATAAGGGTACAGGAACAACTCTCTGCATGTAGTGTGGATCACATCCACTTATCCTGCCTAGCCACAAGGATGAATGCATCACTTGTTCTGAATGTGAGGAGTACTTTCATTCCATAATGATGTCACCAACAATTAAAACGATGTAATAACTTTATCTAAATGCAGAAATCCTTCCTGAAATAGTCCTCCATCCAACAATATTCACACAACATGAGTTGAAAATCCAACAGCAACACTTCAAACATATCCTGAATTTTGTACATTTGGTTATCATAAATAGCATTACTGCTATTAATTTTTACAAAATCATTAGAATGTGTGATATGTGAAAAAAAAGACTGGTACATGAAAACTGCAACCTTTGAAGGATGGTCTGGGTGTTCAGAATATAGGCAGCAGAAAACTTTTTTTTTATACACAAATCTTTTCCTGCCTTACAGAGGTAGTGTTAGGGCCAAACAGACTTTGGCCTCAATTACATCCACCCACTGTCTAGCTATCATCAAAATCATAGCTTTCCATCCACAGCCAAGCCCCACAAACAATGTTACTTTACCCAGACCACTTTATGTGCCCTTGTTTAGACCACTGACTACATCACTCCATGTATACCACATCAATTCACCAATTTCATATCCCACTTCTCCTCTAACCACCCTTAAAGAAAATACACTTCTGGCTTACTGAACTGATGTCACTACCACTCCCAAAACCCAGGTGTCAGAACCTGCTTTATCAGCACTGCCTACCACCTATTACCTGTACAAAAAATAATACGGAAATAAGAAGGAAGTCCTTTACTTCTCCCATAAAGTAATGATGCTTCCATGGAAAACTAAGGCTAGTCAGTCAATTTTCACAGTAGGAAGCATGTCCAGATATATAAACATACAAATATCCTCTCCATCTCTTCCCCACAACTTACTCTGGGGGAGCATCATTCCAGGCTACTTTAGGGTGACTGTGATGGACGGACTGTAGGTCTCGTGTTCTTTTTTCTTCATCTTGTATGTCTCTCTGCCTCTTGTAATCCTCTTCATACTGTAGTCTCTTCCTTTCTTCTTCAAGATGCTGAGCCTCCTCCTGCTTGCGTTTCAACTGCTCTTCCATGTGTTTCTGTAAAGTTTACTGCCATCACACAATTTTCAAATATATAAATGTATATAAAACACACAAACATGCAAGCAAATGCATGCATGCATGCTTGTCATGTATGGTTTCCACACCTAAAGAAGCACAAAGAGCTAGTAAAGAAGGCCCAGAGGAGGGGAAAAAGATGATGCTAGAATTTAGAGTGTTGAATGACAGGGAAAGGCTAGAGAAATGAGGGGTAACCTAATCACAACCTTTAAGTTTTGAAAACAGGCTGATGATGTCTATGGGCATATATTGTGGCACCTCCCACTTTAAATTTGATTTTATCTGTTCTTGGCTGTTTCAAACTGTTCCAAGTTTGCTTCATCTTTCACTTTTCATTAAGCCATATTTCCAACACATTACTTAGAACTGGGTTATTATCCTTTGTGCTCTCATTGAATAACCCACTTTGATTCTAGAGAATAATAGATTTGTACTGTGTATTTTTATATATATATATATATATATATATATATATTTATTTTGCTTTGTCGCTGTCTCCCGCGTTAGCGAGGTAG
>JAUUDZ010019969.1:0-10000 GCA_032361705.1 Panulirus versicolor | reverse complement strand
CTTATAAAACTACCTATATCATACCCACCATTTTCTTTTTCCGGGCAGCTAGTATAAATGAATACAGTCTCAAGTTTCAGATATCTTATCACTTATAATAAGGGACGCAAGTTATACACAGTGCGAGTGTATATGGCCTTTAGAATGATCTCCAACATCTGAAGGAGTCCTATGCGCTCAGGCTTATTCCAGCGGTCGCTACAACTTAACCTGATGGTTCTAATGACCTTAACAGTCGGTAGCCCTAAAGCCCACTTAGCCAACCAACCTGACATATGCCATATCTTGCTGGGATTCTCTCCACTTGTCACTATAAATCTGAATCCACTAATAGTGTGTCCACATCCCTGTCTACATAACCCAGAACTCAACAGAGTAGAGGAGGACACGGAGGTCCTGTGTAAACGTAAGCATTTACAGAAAACGAGAGACAAATACTGAACCTAATGTAAAAGATATTCGGAGCACGTGAAACAGTACACTTCTAAGCACCTGTGTGTTCAGCCTGACTACCGTGACCTTGGTATACCAGAGGCCGTCAGCAGGAGCTATTGTGAAGGCGGTGATCATGGTAATGATGACGGTGCTTTATGTTGTGATGATACTCCCGATCATCACTGTGGTGATTATGACGATGGTGATGCTGGTAGTGGCTACTGTTGTGATTGTGTGGTTATGGTGGGTATTATCATTTGCGCTGCTAATGATAAATACTAGTACTGATGATTACTAAAGTGAGGATTTTTATACTAAAATGACCGCACAAAGACTGCGTGCAGGACTTGTTGATCAACCTTCGCGTGTATGTTGTGTTGTGTGTGTGTGTGTGTGTGTGTGTGTGTGCAGGAGCACCGGCTTTCAACATGTCAGTGGCGCATGAAAGTCTACGGGAGTCAATCGTTCTAACTTCATGCTGGAGCAGTACGAGTCCGGGGAGTACAAGGTATAGTCTTGTTACAATGGGAGAAATATTTCTTAAAATGATCTTTCTAGCGTATGAACAGATGCTGGACAACACCGCACACATGGCTCTCATTATCTTATGGGACTAATCGTTGTTCAATGATGTGTTCAGGTGGAGTGGGAGGCACAAGTTTAGTTAGGATAGTGCTTAGTGCACCACTTACGAACACTTGTTACCATCACACAGTTACTGGTGGTGTGAGAAAGTTGAGTTCATAATGGCAGTGTCCAGTACCCTATTCCGGAACACGTGTAATCGACAAACAATTACTGTTTGAGTTGGGTCATGAAGGCGGTATCCATTACCTTAGCAACTATGAACAGGATACAATCGTTGGTATTATACGGCTGGGATAAAGAAGTCTGAGTCTGGTGCACTGCTGCGGAACGCTTATAGTTAGAACACAAATCACTATTGACAAGAGACTTGGGTTTATCAGGGTAATACCCTGTACCCACTGCGAAACAAACTGAACCAGTGCGCAATTACTACTGATCCGAGATATCCGAATTCGTATGAGTAGTGTTCAGTGCTACAGTGAGTCACACCGGTAAGAACCCCACACCACTCATTGATGGAGAAGGATACCTGGCTATGTAAGGGGAAGCAACAGACTCCTCCTGCCGAACATGTATAACTAGTACACAGTCAACGGTAATGGGAGAAGCCTGACTTAAAGAGGTAGTTCCTAACGCCTTAACATAGAACACTGGTAACCAGTAGACAGTCAGCGATAGCGCCGGAGATACAGGTTAGAGGATAACTGACGTGACTATGATGGTTGCTGGTGACGTCCCACGTCCGTCAGTACTTCAGTGGCTATTGTAGGTAGTGCTTTAACTTACAACTTCACACATATTCATGGCAGTGTGCGGGAACCATCTGGTGTAATTATCTGGGATCCGAGTGCCTTAGACACACGCATTCAAGTCGGGTCTGGTTCCAATGAGCCAAGGTCACACGGGTCACAAGCTATTCTGGCTAGGAAATATCCTGGCCACATAATTTCCTGAGTCCATGGGGTCTATTTATACAGTTAACTACTAGAGGCTTAGCCATACCCTTATCATCATACTTGGCTACCCATATGAATATACGGTACCTAGGTGTCTAGCCTCATCCTCAGCCAACGGTATGTGGCCACTTACCCAACCACCTGGACTTGTTTACACCCCTGATAACCAGTGCTTTCTTTTTCATTCAACAGGTTCCAACCATGGGCAAAAGCTCTCATCGAGGCCTGGCCATAAATGATGCAGAAAAGTGCTACAGTTAATCAGAAGTAATGAAAGAAGAGGGGAAAATAATCAGTAAAGTCTTGGACGTGGCAAAATGCTATTCTAAAAGGGGCAATTCGTAACTGTTGAGAAGAACATGAGAAGACAAAGAGTTCCGTAGCTCTACAGCACAGAGTAAGTAACAGACGTCTATCACAGGAGCATACCAGAGAGTTACCAATGACTACATGGTAATCCTACGATGCAGCAGCGTGCCGACTATTATGAGGTCTAGCGTCAAACAGAGGCATACACGCAGCCAGTTCTCAAAAGGAGAAACCAAAGCAATGTCTGTCGACGAGAAAAAGAGAACCAACACTTGCGACGTAAGGCAAGGATGTCACGTTTAAGGTCAGATCGGGAGAATGAGGAAATCGGTTTACTTTGGACTCGACTGTCAAATAAATAATATATGGAGCTAGAATCTTCCCAGATGAGAGTCCGTTATTCCATGTAGCAACGAATCAATCCTTTGTATAGTCGGAGCAACTGTTCAGAAGAAAAGAATTGGATCTTACAGTGATAACACGTATGTTTACTGTGATGGTATTGCAGAACCATTAAAACATATAGAAAGGTTCTGTTGGGTTTTAGAATGAGCAACAGGAAGAAACTGGGTTTTAGAGGCATTAATCTTAATTAGGCTGCGAATGCCACTCTGTCAAATCCTGTCCAAATCTGGGTTAGTAATTACTAGGGAAGTTTTGAGGGGATAAGCCGCAGATCGACCAAGAGGAGATGGAGAGGATTTGAAGGAGGTATAGGACTGCAGTGGTGAGTCGTCTTCGAAGGACCGCGTCTGGTTATCTAGCGAAGAAAAAAAAAAGGATATCATAGTTAGAAGTAGGAGGAGCCCATGAAACAAGACACAATACTTGGAGATACAGCTAATGATATGAGAAGACTCAGAGGTTGATCCATCAGCAACCACGGAGATAGAGCGGTAAAAATGGAAGAGATAAATAAGAGAATATAGCAAGGGAGGTAAGCCACGAGAAAGTGAACAAGAGACTACGCCATGTCAGAAACTTTTGGAATATCAGTAGCTACAGAAGACTATTCCCAAAAGTCTTTGAGAGAAAATGACCAAACATTTGTAAGACAGGAAAGTGATAATGTAGGTACATACCACAGCCAGACTTGGCCTCTTACGTGAGAGCGATTCCTAACCACACACCTAAACACACGTTACTAGGCCTCATATCTAGCCAACGGTACCTAGTCAGACATCTAACGATACAGAGTCTGGCTACACTGCAATCCACCAATGTTTGGCTGTATACTTTACAACGCGGTGTGTGGCCACAACCCTAACCAATCAGTAACTGGCCAATACACACCACCAAACGGTGACAAGCCTTACATGCAACCTTCTGGTGCCTTTTTTTACAAGTCCAAATTATAATGAATGACTCAGCGTGTGACAAATGATGCAGTTACGATGCATCAGCCATCACAGCTCATCCATCCTTTCCATCAACATTAATCGTCATAGCTGTTAATCATATCTGGCAACACGTAATTCCTAGTCACTGTATAGTCGCATCGGTACGCATCAGCCGGCCTAACCTACTCTAAGGGCCTTCAGGCCGTGAGTTGGGAAGGGACCTCCTGCATCTCACTAGCAGCCAATCCGCTCACAACTTCTTCAGGACTTCCAACAAGAGTTTGGTCACCCTGAAGGGACAAAAGAGTCGCGAAAATTCGTGCTTCAGCTACCAGTATAAAGTGAAAATCTGCTATCGGGGCACTGCCATAAGAAAAACTGTCTGGCTTTGATTCTTAGACATGTTTCAGTTTGGTTATTCTTGTTGAAAATCATCACTACCACCATGGTCTTAAACGTCACCCCGATCCTTGATATATTTAGCACTGCATTCATACATATTCCTGGACGCAAGCATATCATCTTCCTCAACACAAACATGGCCACTGTCCTCGCCACAAACACGACACTCATCCTAGCCACAAGCAAGACCACCATCAACCACAGCAAGCACTACCACCATCCTAGCTCCACCATCGCGTCCACATGGTCACACGCATCTACCAACATATGTAGCAAGCAATCCTAGCTACGACACGGCCACAATTTTGACCAAGAGCATGTCTAAAGTTTTCGTACCAAGCATGACCAGAGTTTGGGTTACAAACATGTTAGGAGCATCTGTGCACATACCAGTGTCTCTAACCTGAAATTAAGAAGTGGCTTAAAACCGACATCGTTCCAATCATCTACTGAAAACCATGTGAGGCAAGAACAACAGCAGAGTGCGAGTAATGCAGGAACACGAGAACCATAAGTTCTGCAGCTACTGACGCTTACTTGAGTATTTGCATACATGTGCATGCCTCACATGCATATGCCCCCGTGAACACATTAAGGAACACAGACAAATAGCAGTTCAAAACCGGTTGTATCCCAGTACAGGAAAGAAGTAAGAAATAAACGTGTCAGTATGGGAGAAGCCCGACCCCTCAGGTAAGTGGAGCTTACCTAGGCTGGTCAGCATCAATCAACCTGGGTCGGTAACACAGGCATCCAAGAGTTTACGTTTTCTGTAAAATATTACTGTCTAAATTTCTATGATAATCTATAATTCTGTACGTATGTGACGTTACGTTTAGTGTTCTGGTAGTTACATTTTTCCCCTAAGAGTGTCTCCCGATTAAGTCAATGAGTAATCCGCTGACTGACTTGGGTAAGGTGTGCGCATATCCACACCAGTTAACTCGGAATAAGAACCAAGTGGGAGCGTAACCGAAACCGCAGAAGAGAAATTTATCCTCAAAGTTTCCACTTCTGCTAAGCTGGGAATCTGCCATCTTTGTTTGGCTACTACATATCAGTATTTGTTACACTCTTAAAAAGGAAAACTTATTGCTTGCTTTACTTTCCCGCTTTTATAATCCACTACGACATCAAATGAAGTAACAGCTCATCACAATCACACAAGATTCCTCCTTACAAACTGGAAATACTGTGAGAGACTCTGAGCGTCAGATGTCTTCATCATTAACACTGCCTTAATAAACATCTTGCACTTTCTTTTACTTAACATACATAGAGACCTTCTTGATTGTCTAGGGTACAGGTCAGTGGCTTTTGGACAGTTGGAAAACATTTCCCTAAAGTACATAGGAAGAAAACACATAGGAAAAAATGAGATGAATGATGCTGGAAGTGTACGATAAAAAGACAAACGTGGAAAAGATCTTTTTGAACTCGGGGAGCATAATGGCAGCCGCCGTTATCATCTGCAGAGGATACAGCCATCAAGCTGTCGCTACCCACCATCGTCGTGAGGGGTGAGGCAAGCACTGCTTCCTGAGCGGCAGAGCTCACACATGGCCCTCGGAGATGATGGGTCAGGTGGTCTACGTGGTTCAAGTTTAACCAGGCAGGACTCGTGTCATGTCGCTTTGAACATCAACGATGAACATTTTCTTGGTTAAATTTCATGTAGGTTAACATCAGTCGACAGCACACTATACCTCTTACATATAGAAGTTAATGACGGGAGACTTTTCACTATTGCTTAATTTCTTGATCATAATAACTCATGCACACGAAAACGAAACTTGCGAAAATCTATTTTTTTATATGCGAGTATAATGAAACGGAAATACAGACAACAAAAAGAAACTAATGGGTCCTTTCGAGGATATTTAAAAAGGAGAACAGAAATTCAGAATCTAATATGATAGGATTAGTAAATCATACAGATGATTTAGAGACATACTTGTAAACCTTACATGTAAGTAGGTAGGCGCAAACAGCGCCATTCTTCATTTCATCACTGTCTATTCTTAAACCTAATCAAGGTGCTCCTCTTAACTACTTTCACTGGTAGATCATTCCTGTTCACGTACTCTGCTTCGTTCGAATTCAAGTAAAAATTACGAGTTTGTATCCAATATTACGAGTGAAATTTGACAAACCTAGCCTTCACCGCAGTCTCCATTCCTAGAGTTGGCCTTCGTCAATTCCTCTTACTGTCATATTTGCAACTATATTCTCCCAGGAACTCGAGAATAACGCCAGTGGATCACTTGTCAGCATCGTGTGAGTTTAGAATTGAGACGGTTACTGATCGCCCTCGAATTTCAAACTCGCCTCCGCGTCGCAATACGAATGCTGCTATATCTAATGTGATAAGAATATAAGAGAAATATTTTGTCTTTGTAGTCCTCAGGTGTATTTCTGACGTACGAGGTAAGGATTCTGCCATGGAAAGATTTCAGCAGTGGACTGGTCAGTTTTAACAACAGACGTTAACTTCAATGAGCAACAGACGGCAAGTGACCACGAATCTAATAGACTGGTTAGACATATGTTATCGAAAGGTATATACATATTTTCTTTGTCTATATCACCGGTTCTTACGGCTCTCTTTTCTCTTATCACTAGTCTCATAAGGACCTGTTAGAATAGCCACACGATAGGGCTCAATAGCCCCATAATGACTAAAATAGCTACATCACACCACTAACCACAGAACAAAACAGCCCCAGTCATCACTAACATACACCACTAACCACAGAAACAAAACAGCTTCATCATCACAAACCTCACGTATGTCACTCCACTAACGTTACGTACAACATTAACCACAACATGCAACACTTTCATCACTAATAACCTCACGTACAACACCACACCAGTAACAAGACACAACATTTCCATCATCAGGCGCTTCGTGCAACACATGGCAGCAGCAGTAACCACAAAGTAATCTTAATATTACCCCAACAATGACTCCAGCGATGTTCTTGGTGGTCTCTGTGCTAGCACTTAATTTCTCAGATTGATGACCACAGAGCATAAACCCTGGAGGACCATGTTACCACCTTAGGGTATCAGGGTCTGGTCTTTGACTTGGCCTTAGAAGGTCAAATCAAAGACCATTACATCATAACCCAAGGGTCGCACCGTCATGTTCAAGAGAAGTACTGTCATGTTCAAAGGTCGTATCATGTTCCAGGGTTGAACACGGAATAGCCTTAACCCGTTACCCATACGAACAACACAATCACTCAGAGCCTCAGACCGGGTCAGTGTGACAAGCTCACTCAGGGTCACACTTGGCCCAGGTGGGGTCTACCTGGTATGACATCGTCAGTATGTGGCTGGATAATCTAAATATCAACAGTTCAAGGTCAGTAGGCCAGCCGAGTCTCTACCACGGAGAAAATAAGTTCAAGGTACAAAAACATCTCGCAGCATTTGAGAACTTTTTGTGACTTTAATAAGCCAATTTGAAGTGTATATTAAAGAGTCTCTTATCCATTTTGAATTTGTCTAGTATTGTACAGTAAGTGTGGTATCTAATCATTATTAGATAACCTATTATGGGTGATATCAACGCATGACTAATTTACCACATTCCCACGAGATACCCTGACCGGATTAAGAAATATAGAAGTCGAAACGTCCTTACGAAAAAACACCTTCGTGCAGGGAATATTGCTATATATAAATCTATCTAGACTAAGATTCAACATGAAAATATATAGATTTAATAGGACTTGCTATGTACTATAAAGCTTCATCACATGAAACCATAATGAAACAATTGCTTTAATTTTTACAGGCATAAGAAAAATATCATATTTAAGACCAATCAGGACTCATTAAGCCTTAATTAAGAAAGTAATTGGCAGCTTTGTCTGTTCTCTTGGTAATTAGCTGTGAATCATATAATTATATAAAATAAACCTTGAGTAATTGTCATGCCTGCTCATGATCTTACATTCTCGTCTAATTAACACTCCAGTATCAACCTAATTAGTGAACAACATTGCAAAACTGAACTATGTACATGACTCACTCTCTCTCTCTCTCTCTCTCTCTCTCTCTCTCTCTCTCTCTCTCTCTCTCTATGTTACGCACAACACCTGTCTAATGACAGAGTCTCGACTTATGTACTGATATGTGAGTATGCTCTATCATACACACACACACACACACGTCAATACAAAAACAAATTACATTTCCTCTTTAAGAAAGGCAGACACTGAAGCAAATAGAATAAACATATCAGATCACAACATTACGCAAGTTCCAACAACCTACTCTCAGTCACAGAAGAAAAACGAAAAAAGATGGTTCAAGTGACGTAGATCTTCGTGGAAAACATTATTGGAAACACGAAGTTCTACTAAGTCAACGAAAGATTTAATGTGCAGGGGCGAGGCAAGACTGCGATCACAGGCAATATCCTCCTTAGGTATGTGATGGTTTTATCAATGGGGACTTTAGTGAAAAGGGAATTAATGTTCCTAACTTTGTTCACGAATTCTAAGCTATTAATAACATGCGTTGGAGATCTTTTTCCTTGAACACTGCTCAGGTGTCTTGCTGACCATTCTGACAATTTATAACTAGGGGAATTACTAGATGAGATAATTGGTCTGAATGGGACATCCATCTTTGTGAGTTTTGGGGGAGACCAAAAATATAAGGAAGAGAAGGATTAGCCATCTTTACCGACTTCAGAATTCCCTGGTGCTAATCTTATAAGGATATCAGTCTGATAATATACGACAACAATGCGAAAACATGTTCGCTCGCAACGAGCAACTATAGGGTAGGTCGCTCTGGAAGTCTGAGTCGTTCCGAGGTGGCATACGAGTACCGATGCAATACCGGGGACTGTCGGCTCCACCACATAAAGTACATTGGACATACAGCCCGCAACCTGAGCCACCGCCTCTCCCTCCACTTACAAGAAGGTGGAATCAAACATCATGAACAAAACATGGAGCGAGGCTAACGAGGGAGATCATGGTGAATAACACCAAAATCATTACTAGTTGCAGTGATCGGAGGAGACTACAGATTAGAGAGAAAGCACCTGTCATCAACATCCTGACAAACGTGACCACCGCCATATAGCTCTTTGATGGCCCGCCAATAGGACGTAGATGGATGGGACACGTCACTGACGCGCCACAAGCTACCGAGTCTGCCACTGCTAGCCATCAGGAAGACGGTCCAACGTTACGAAGGTCTGAGACAATGAGACGAGCCCAACCTGACCTCAGCTCCACATTCGGATGATAACGGTTTCGCTCGGCCCTTCCTAGTGTATTTAGTGATAGACTTTCTTATGTAATATTGCTCTGTGTTTTTGCTCGACTGTTAGTTTTCTATTTTTCTGTTTCCATATGTTTTATTGTGCTACCCTTCATGAAACTGTTAATCTGTTTAGTGTTTCCCTTACCTTTATGTGCTATGTGCTGTTTTACAGAGTGTCTTTATATTTTGTTTGCGCTTTACTTTTCTTATCCAAGTTTTGTGACTTTTTCTCTTTGTAAATTCCTGATGATGCCTCTATGAAGGCGAATGCTTGAACGTAATGAATAATGGGCCACGGACAACGGGTGTTTGAGCACCCACCTCATAGAGAACATAAGAAAGAAGATTTATAACTAAATATGTTGTCGTATTCAACTCTATGTGCATATATATATGTATTATACAAGACAGCTAGAGACTGAGTGTGAACGAATGTGGCCTTTGTTGTCTTTTTCTAGTGCTACCTCGCGCACATGCGGGGGGAGGGGGTTGTCATCTCATGTGTGGCGGGGTGGCGACGGGAATGAATAAAGGCAAACAGTATGAATTATGTGCATGTGTATATATGTACATGTCTGTGTGTGTATATATATGTATACGTTGAGATGTATAGGTATGTATATTTGTGTGTGTGGACGTGTATGTATGTACATGTGTATGTGGGTGGGTTGGGCCATT
>JAUUDZ010019947.1:0-11309 GCA_032361705.1 Panulirus versicolor | reverse complement strand
CCAGCCCATTAATTTCTCGATGTCCATTTGAAGCTGCATACGTTCAGTTTATGTTGTAGATTTATTTCCCAACCTAGTATTGCCAACGAATTTCGATATCTAACAAAGCACCACTAATACATATGAGAACAGGAGCCGGAATTTTACTCATTTTAAAATCATACCTGGAGATTCTGTGGAAACTGTCCATATTAACTTGATTACTCATCCATGAACACATATTATCTTCAAAAACTGAAATAGAAAAAAAGATATTGAAAAACTCAAAACAGTTTCTCATAAAGAAATATCACACGAAATTAAGTTAACGTAGTTTCCATACAGCGAGCGTCAGAAGAAGCTTGACAGTGCTGAAAAATAAGGTAAACAAGACTGCAAAGTACATTATGGATATGAAGATCGTGAGAGACACTGGAAAGCGACACACGCCTTGGTGGACGGAGGAGATGAAGACTATGGCTAAAAAGAATGGCAAATATCTGAAAAATTCTCAGAAAATACATTACAATATATTACTGAAAGAAGAAATGCAGAGCGTTTGAAACGGAGTTATGAAAAGAATTATCAGATGATTAAGACTGATTACTCTCAAAATAAGATGATACGTATACTGATAAAGCTTTAGAAAACCATAATGCGGGAGACGATCCATTGAAAATATAATTGATGGATTTATAGTAGCTCCAACTGTAGTCAGTGAAAAAATGGAATGACTATTTCTTGAAATTACAAAATATAACCACGGGCAGGCTCAGACGAGGACGAACTTCATATATTTTACATATTCTGAGTTATGGAATACTCGTCGAAGTGCAAGTGAAAATGTAAAGTTTCCAGTATTGAGTGCTAAAGTATAGAGCGCTATAGTATTTAATCAAGGAGTAATACCAGGTGACACTATGCCATATATTTCAAAAAAAGAAGAAAAACGATCCATGAATATACATGAACTGAAGGAAAAATGCGTTGATAAGTCATGAATTCAAAATATACAAGTAGGAATGATTACTAGGAAAGATTGAATATAACAAAAACATAATTAAGGAATTGGATTCCATAGTCTTTGAAACATATGAGGAACGACGGACATGGTCTTCGTAAATCGATAGACTGTGGAATAACTTTGGAAATTTGACGTTAACTTTTGCAGTAATTGTTAACCAACAGAAACCCTTTGATTCTGTACCAAGATGCGTACTATGGAAATGTGTCAAAATATGGGGTGAACTACACGCTAATGAAAGCAATACAAAATATCTATATTTCCTGCTTATGTAAAATATATATATCACTTGGAACTGAAAAACTTTTTGATATAACCAAGATCAAAAATATATGCCAACATGAATCACCAATCACAACACCTGCATATGTATATGACATCTACCACTGGGAAACGAGTAGAACTATATCTTCAAGAAGCAGCAAAAGTATATGGGATAGTATTGGAAAGCTGTCGATCAAAAATGAACAAGATCAAGTCTGAGACTACAGTGTTTAAAAGAAATCAGATTTTGAATATAGTATTAGACCAACATATACTACCATAAACAACAGAATTCAAATAACCTTGGTCAAATTATCAGTCACGGGGTACGGGTGGAGGGTGTCTAACGAAAAGTAACTGAAGGAACTAAAAAGTTTCCAGTCACATAAGTTATCCCCATTAACGAAAGACAAACATAATCCACAATGCATTTTCAACAATGAGTTCGCGAAAACATCTTCAGGAGTAGCAGAAACATAAGTAATAGCACCACTGATATAAGTAGATTAATATGAAAAGAAATAAGCCAGTACAAATCATCCTACAGCCAATGATTTAACGAAAGATAAGTATTAGATAAACGCCATCACGTAACCAATATGAGAGGAAAAGAGAGACAATGGGAAGAATGGTTTGGGACTGTCTTGAGGTAAAGAAAGGGGTTAGTGTGAGGACAAGAGCTAGCGAAGGTGTAGCACTACTGCTGAGTCAGAAGTTATGGGAATGTGTGAAAAGTGTAGGGAAGTGAGCTCCAGACTGATGTAGGTAAGAATGAAGGTAGATTACTAGAGATGAGTGATCATAGTGCTTATGCACCTTACCAAGATAAGGACGATGAAGAGAGGAAAGTGTTTTGGGAGCAGAGTAACGAGTAAGAGTGGCAGCAGTTTTAATGTAAGAAATCTGGTATTCGTAATGACATATTGAAATGCGAAAGAGAGGAATGTGGCAGTTGGAGGTATAATTGAGGGCATGGGATATTCAGTAAGGTGAATAGAAATGATGAGCAGCTTTTAGAGTTGTGTGATGAATTGCTGAGTTAGTGCTTTAAAAAAAAGGACGCACATAGGCGAAAGTGAGGAGAAAAGATTACGCACTGATTGATAGACGTGCAAAAGAGAAAGACTCTTGAGTTCAATTTTGCTGAAAGGGACATATGGTGGGATATCTGATCATTACCTGGTGGAGGCAAAGGTGAAGATTTTAGAGATTTTCCGAAGCAGAAAAAGTTATGAGTGAAAAGACGGGGTGAAAGTAAGGAACCTTGTAAAAAAGATTTATGTGAAGAAATAGCAGGAGAAACTGATTGTAAAATGGTAAAAGGTGAGAGTGAAAGAAGCAAGGGGAGTGGGTGTTGAATAAGGGTATTCAGGGAAGTAGTGCTGGCATGCTTGAGCAAAGTGTGTAGCATGCGGAAGGTGGGAGATGGGCAAATGAGAAAGGATGACGACGTAAAATTGCTAGTGAAGGAGAAGAGAGGTTAATAGGCGGTACATACAATGGAGGAGTGCAAACGATTTGAACGTGTATAAGAAAAGGCGGCAGAAGGTCAAGAGGAAGGTACAGGGGCTGATAAACAGGGCACATGCGAGTTAGGGTCAGCTAGTATCAGTAAACTTCAGGGAGAATGAAATGTTTTGGATGGAACTTAATAATGTGAGAAAAGAAAAAACTCCGGTGAAGGGGAAAAATGGTGAGGTAGTAACTGGTAGCAATAAGGTGAAGAAGAGATGGGGAGAATATTTTGAAGGAGGCTTCCGTAGGGGTGATATGCAAGGTAGGAGACACCTGGCCAGTAGTTTGGTGAAAGAGGTGCTGAAAACATTGCGCAAGATGAAATGTAACAAAGACAATTCGAGTGGATGGCACTGCTGTTGAACCTCTGAAGAGAGATCACTGGATTGTTGATTAGTTACTTTTAATTGTTAATGTATCTGTAGATCATGGTGAGTTGCCTGATGATTGTCAGTATTCATGTATAAAGCCACCGTTTAAAGACGAGGAAGACGAAGGTGAGTGTTTGAACTACTGAGGTATAAGTTTATTGAGTGTACCTGGTGCGTTATATGGGAGCATTGTAATTGCGAGTTTACATGAGTTTGAATGAGAAAGATAGACAATAGGAGGCCTGATTGGCCCACGACTGGGTTATCTGGGGAAAAAAAGGAGTTTAACTTGATAAGAAAAGGTAATTCCACTCAGCAGTTTTTAAGCTATCACCTGCTCCCCGCTGCTGCGCATTAGCCTTCAACTGTCCCCGTTAACGCTGTCGTTTATAGAGTTTATTTCCATCGTTTTTACCAGAGTATAAATGAATTTATAGAATTCTGTCTAAAAGGCTTTTGAAGTTATTTATGGTCTTACCATTCACTACGTCTAACGGTAACTTATTCCAGTGTTCAAACAACCTATTGGGAAAGAACCTTTTTTCCTTTGAGTTTTATTCCATTTGTCCTGGTAACCTTATTTTCTTGTATTTCGAAAAGATGTTCGTGATACTTTATCGAACTTTTTCAGAATTCTCTGTACTTGGATTAAGTCACCGCGAAGTCTACGTATTCCAATTGTTTTAGCCTCTCTTCGTATGCCAAATTTCTAAGGGATGAGATAAATTTTGTCGATCGTCTTTGTGCTTGTTCTAATTTTTCCTCGTTTTTTCTTATAGTTTGGGGACCAAAACTGAACTGCATATTTAAAGTGTGGTCTTACTAGAGAATTTAAAGTCTAAGAATTGTTTTCGTTGTCTTGAAATCTATGTTCTGGCTATGAAACCGAACATTTGGTTGCCATTTTTACTTACTGCTTGCCATTGTTTAATATACTTCAGATTGTTGCTAATGACAACTCCAAGGTCCTTTTCTTTATTTACTTTATCCAGACAGTTTCCAAATAGTTCGTAGTCGAAACGTATATTCTTGTCTCCAAAGTGCATAACTTTACATTTGTCTACAGTATACCTGTATTAAACTCTGCTAGTAAGTTAAGATCTCTTTGAATCATTTCGCAGTCCTGCATGTTTACAGCTCTACTTCCTAGGTTAGTAATATCAGCAAATTTGGAGATCTTAGATATGAGACCGAGTTGTAGATCATTAATTATATCATGAAAAGAATTAGGCCTAGGACCCCTGAGGCACATCACTCGTAAAGTCTAGCCAATCTGAGGCTTCGCCGTTTAATACTGCACACTGCTTTCTTCCAGTAAGCCGGTCGCTGATCCATGTACAGTTCTTCACCGATTCCGTGTGCTTTGAGTTTATGTAAAAGTCTCTTGTGAGGTACTTTATCGAGAATCTTTTGGGAATATAAATATGCTGTATCAGACGGTGATTTTACGTCCCAGTTCTGATAGATGGCATTAAAGAATTCCAGCAAGTTCGTCAAGCAGGATCTTCGATTGCGGAAACCATGTTGGTTAAGATATAATTTTGTGATCTAGAAACGCGATAATTTTATCTCGTATCATTTTTTCCACCGTTTTACCTAACACTGACTTAAGGCTAATTTGGCTCAATTTATGCATATAGGAGTAACATTTGATAGTTTCCAGTCAGTTGGCACCTGGCCATCCAATAGGGATTAGTTGGGTATTTTTGTTATGGAGTATATCAGCTGTCTCCTTACCACTTTTGAAAATCTTGGAACTAAGTTATCTGGGCCATTGAATTTGTTAGGATTTATTTAGTTCAGGCATTTAAGTACTTCAGATCTTTATTTCTCTAACCTTCAACTCTCCTTCATCAGATCTTTGAAACATTTTCATTGGTTGCGGTATTTGAGATGTTTCTACAATGAAATTCTTTTTTCTTCCTCGCGTTTTTACTCTGTCTTATGACCTTACACTCTCTTTGGATTTTGATTAATTTCTGGATATTTTCATCGGTTTCCATTAATTTGAATGTCGTATATGTTTTCCTCTTTTGGCAAATTAGTCCTTCTATTCTCCTATTTATCTATGATGGTTTTGAAATGTTGCGAGTTCTCTCCGTAATTCGTGGAATATGTTTATTTTCAATCTCCAGTAGTGTGTTTTTAGAAATATTCTACTGTGTGAACGTCAAGAAGTTTCGTCGAATTGGTGCTGCGAATTTCGTGTTTAATGCCTTCAAAATTTGCTCGACTGTAGTCTGGAATAAAGAGTTAGTTGTCATTTATTTCAAATCTAAATTTATATCTAATCTAATCATACTATGATAGCTGTTTGACAAACTCTCGCCTACTTCGCAAGAGTAGATTAATTTTGTCACTGGTGAGAACAAGATCTATAATATATTTTTTCAATCAACTGTTCTAGAAATTCGTCTTTCTTCAGCTCCGTTTGTCTCTATCCATCTTGGTCACCTATTAACGGGTTCCGGCTTATGTTTGGACTGTTGAAGTCTCTAACTGTTATAATCTCGTTACTGTTTACTATAGTTTTGACTTCATTGTATTGCATCGTTTCGTCGTCTTTTTTTTTCGTAGGAGTCCTGTAAATAAAGCCGAAATGTAGTTTGCTTTTATACTTGTCGATAATGTCAATGTAAAGAAAGTCGTGTGTGTGTGCGCGTGTGTGTTTGTATGTGTACTTTGCTTATCTTGACAACACTTAGAGTGTTATCAACGTAAGTCAAAACTCCACCACCTACCCTATGTAAGCGATCTTTCGTAAGTAGTTTGTGTCAAGGTATTACTAACTCAGCGGTTAAGTGTTATTTTCAGGGTTTATCCACGTTTCTGAGATTGCCATAATGTTCGGTTTTTCAGTGACTACATAGGATATAAGTTCATTGCGTTTCGTAATGATGATCTGGGCATTTGTGTACATTGAACCTATTTTCCTTGGTGTTGATTTCTGGACTGAATTTGCCTTTTTCTCGCTTGTGCAGCAGAGGGAGAGAAACGGTTCTCCATCTGTTTTGGGTTTGCCGCCTTACTCTGACCCTCTCCCGTCACTAGACCCCATCAGCATTGTTTCTAAAAGTTGCATAAGAGTTAACCTTTAGCTTGATGATTGTCGCATCGCAGTACGAAATGGGCTCTTGCCTGTAGGCGGCTAATTCCGTGTGTCCGATTGCGGGACCGGACTAGTGTTAGTGTGTCTTTTGTGTGTGCATAGATACCGCACCGTGGCACAACTCTCTCTCTCTCTCTCTCTCTCTCTCTCTCTCTCTCATAATTGTAAACATACTTACACGTTCATCCGCCAAGAATATTTCCTCGCATCATCTATATCTCTCCCATAATTCTTGCCTTTCATCATTATCAATGGTTTCATCAATTCCACTGGTACCAGTTGTGCGATTGGTATTATTAATGTCACTGGTACCAGCTATACCATTGGTATCATTAATGTCACTAGTACCATCTGTGCCATTGGTATCATTAATGTCACTGGTACCATCTATGCCATTGGTATCATTAATGTCACTAGTACTATCTGTGCCATTAGTATCATTACTGTCACTAGTACCATCTGTGCCATTGGTATTATTAATGTCACTGGCACCATCTGTGCCATTGGTATCATTAATGTCACTAGTACCATCTGTGCCATTAGTATCATTACTGTCACTAGTACCATCGTGCCATTGGTATCATTAATGTCACTGGTACCATCTATGCCATTGGTATCATTGATGTCACTGGTACCATCTGTAACATTGGTATTATCAATGTCACAAAAACCATCTGTGCCATTGGTATCATTACTGTCACTAGTACCATTTGTGCCATTGGTATCATTAATGTCAAATGTACCATCTGTGCCATTGGTATCATTACTCTCACTGGTACCAGCTGTGCCATTGGCATCATCACTCTCACTGGTACCAGCTGTACCATTGATATTAGTAATGTCAATGGTACCATCTATGCCATTGGTATCAATATTGTTACCGGTACCATCTGTACTATTGGTATCAATATTGTTACCGGTACCATCTGTGCCATTGGTATCCTTAAAGTCACTGGTATCGTCGGTTGTAATGGTGTAATCAATGCCACTAGTACAATTAATTCCACTGGTACTATCAGTGTCAATGGTATAAACAGTGCCTCTGACATCATCAGTGCCACTGACATAATAAGGGACGTTTGAATCATCAGTACCACTCGTACCATCAGTGACAATGTAATCATCAATGCCAGTGGTACCACTAGTGCCACTTTAATCATCAGTGTCAATGCCATTGTTACCATCAGTGCCACTGTAATGATCAACGTCACTTGCGTCAACAGTGCCACTGTAAAAATCAATACCACTTGCATCAACAGTGCCACTGTAATCATCAATGCCAATGGCATCATCAGTGCTACTCTAATCATCAATGACACTGTCATCATCAGTGTCACTGTGATCATCACTGCCAATGGCATCATCAGTGCCACATTAATCATCAATGCCCTTTGTATCATCAGTGCCACTGTGACCACCAATGCATCTCATACCACTCGTGCCACTGGCATCATCGGTGCCACTGACATCATCTGTGCCACTGGTTCCATCAGTGCTACTGGCCTCTCAGTGCCACTGGTATCGAGAGTGCCACTGTAATCATCAATGCCACTGGCATCATCAATGTCATTGGTACCTTCAGTGCCACTGTAATCATCAGTGTCATTACAATCATCAATGACACTGGCACCATCAGTTCCACTCTTATCATGAATGGTATTAGCATCATCAGTGCCACTGTAATCATCAATGTCAATGCCACTGTTACCATCAGTGCCACTGCAATCATCAATACTACCTGCATCATCAGTGCCACTGCAATCATCAATATCACATGCATCATCAGTGCCACTGTAATCATCAATGCCACTGGTACAATCAGTGCCACAGGCATCATCAATGCCACTGACATCATCAGTGCCACTGTAATCATCAGTGTCACCGGATTATCAGTGCCACTGGCATCATCAATGCCACTTTAATAATGCCACCAGTACAATCAATGCCACTGTAATCATAAATGCCAATAGCATCTCAGTGCAACTTCGAACATCGATCCGACTGGCCTCATCAATGCCTCTGTAATCATCAATGCCACTGGCATCATCAATGCCTCTGTAATCATCGATGCCGCCGGCATCATCAATGCCTCTGTAATCATCAATGCCACTGGCATCATCAATGCCTCTGTAATCATCAATGCCATTTTTATCATCAAGGCCTCTGTAATCATCAATGCCATTTTTATCATCAAGGCCTCTGTAATCATCAATACCGCCGGCAGCATCAATGCCTCTGTAATCATCAATGCCACTGGCATCATCAATGCCTCTGTAATCATCAATGCCGCCAGCAGCATCAATGCCTCTGTAATCATCAATGCCACTGGCATCATCAATGCCTCTGTAATCATCAATGCCGCCGGCAGCATCAATGCCTCTGTAATCATCAATGCCACTGGCATCATCAACGCCTCTGTAATCATCAATGCCACTGGTATTAAGTGAGAGCGTTGTGGTGTGCGCGGGTAAACCTGCTCAGGTATACGTCACTGCCCAGCCTCGTCTTCATTAGCTGCATCGCTGGAGTGTCTGGCGAGGTGTGGCCACCCCACCACCTGCTGCCTCCTTCCCTGGGCCAACTTTGCGTCAACGGGTCGTCGGTGGCAGGATTCATTGGTCGAGGGCCAGCAAGGAGGCGGGGCCAAGGGCGGCGTTGGGGAAGAGGCGGCACGTCAGAAGGTCTTACAGATGACCCCGACCTCAAACGACAGCCTGACAAGGATGGATGTTGGATTGTTAATGAGGACCAAGTTGGTGGGCCGCTTAAAGTATTCTATACTCCGTATGATGGAACGAACCATGAAGAACCTTAGATCGCCAGAGATCTACATGGCAGTGATTGTTTTAAATAGCTTGTTTTTACAAAACTAATTTTTTCTTAATAATGATATATCTCAAACGGGAAAAAATATGTTATACTATACAGCGTGTGATATGATGCAACTCATTCTAATGCCTAGTGTCTCTCTCACATTCTTCCTTTTAAGTAAGATTACGAAAGGGAAAGTCATACGTTTACACATGTGAAGACTGATTGACACGAGAAGCCTCTAACATCCATCACCCCCCCCCCCCCCACTTTCTTACCCAATAACCAGTAGAAAACGTCTTATCATTTGAATCTTGAAGAATACCATGTTCTTCTGTGGCATAGCTTGGCGTGCCCACAAAACACATGGTACGTCACAAGCTCACAATAGAATGTCATCACTTGTAGTGGTCATGAAACAACATCCTGCTACTTTAGGGTCTTGAGTAAGCTTACAACAAGACTAGATGGTCTCTCTGGTGCAGATCCAAAGGTCATAGTGTAGGTATGTGGTTGAGGTTGGTCTTCCAGTCTATATCTTCACCTTCGCAGGAAAGCAGGATATGGTGGCACAGCAAAGTTTCCTCACGTAGTATCTGATGGTACCACTTGCCTCATTCACTAATGTCAGATCTCCTCCCACTGGTCACAACTCTTGCCTCTGTCACGAGTGAGAGAACTTCCCATTGGTTCTGACACTCGCTGTAGTCACGACAGTCCTCGCTCTAGTATGGACGTGTCAATCTGTCACCAGTGACAGAGCCACCCATTAATAACAAATTTGACTCTGTCGCTGATGACAGATCCTCTCACAAGGTCCAACGCTTACTTACACATGAACCAGACAACACCACATACTTTACCTGCTCCATAGAAACACTAAAGACACACACACACACACCAGCACCAGACACACATCAGCCACACCAGATCACACAATCAACCAAAAACTAACACCAAACAAACCTTAACCGCGCTAGTAAGCCACCACCACAATAATATCTGCCACTCACAACAGCAATACTCAGTCTTAAGTGATCTAACTGCATCCTCATCTTGTCTTGCACTCAAGATAACTAGGTATCTTCTCCTCAAGACTGCCATCAAATGATGAGTGTATATAGATGATATATCATTGCTGAGTCATAAGTACGTATATAATTTTGATGGACACCGCGTAGCAAGGTTTGAGGTGAGCGTGAGGCACCATAAGACCTGATGCACGACCTTCTCTACTTGACATTCAGGACAATGTTGGGCCAGACCATAAACATTACTAGACTAATTACATGTCACTGATGATTTGGGGCTGTAGGCTCATGATCATTCCAGGATAAATGTTAGTTTAGCACGTATAACTGTTGCTGCTCCAGGCGACGCATGCTTAATTTCCTCTTTTTTTTTCGGTAAACATAGATTGAACAAGACGGGCCCCGTCCTTGTATTTTGATAACACATGAGAGAGGTTTTATGTTTGTAATTGTCGGGGTAGTTTAGTCATGAGACCCGACAGAGTGGTTGATTGTGGCTGACCATGAACGACGTCGCGTTTGTCATCTCACCCTTGGTGGCGGAGCGAATATTCGTCTATCAAGTGGCCGAGATGGCCACTTGCTGTATGGATCAATCGGTCGTGTTTTGCTTCATGGTTGAGAAAAACCATATCTACGGGGTCCCGAGAGCTTGTTTGCTTGTTAGCAAGTTGAACCGTAAAGGTCCTCGTCTGGTGGGTGGTCGACCAGACCCTCGTCTGGTGGGTGGCCAGAGGTGCCATCATCCAACCAGGAGGACAGCGGCCACGGCTGCCAGAGCACCAATTCACATCAGTCACTCAAGCCACAACATACAGTAACAGTGTGGTATGTGGATTAGTGAGTCCATGTCTGGCTAGTTAGGGTCGCAACAGTTACAAGAGGGAATAGACCTTGCAGGGAAATTTCTTAACAAGGTTATAAGATCCTAAGAATTCCATTCAATCTTGTTGAGGAGTTCTAGGTCATCAATGTATATCATGAAAAGAATTGGTCCTAGGACCGACCCCTGTAGCACACCACTCATTCGTCTAGCCAATCTGAGGCTTCGCCGTTTAATACTACACGTTGCTATCTTCCGGTAAGCCAGTCTCTGATCCATTACAGAGTTCTTCACTGATTCCGTGTGCTTTGAGTTTATGTAAAAGTCTCTTGTGAGGTACTTTATCAAAAGCCTTTTGGAACTGAATATACTACATCAGACG
>JAUUDZ010019936.1:0-11309 GCA_032361705.1 Panulirus versicolor | reverse complement strand
TCATGAAACAACTGCATGCAATTGTTATGCGACATGAAGTGTACTGCTCACAGCTGACCTCTATCTGATGTTCCTCATCGCGTCGTAGAAGGTCCTGATAACTCGCTTTTTCATGAGCAATTGACGCCGTAACTGCTTTATAAGCAACCCATATGGCAGGTAAGGGTGTAAATTTCACCTCTGCAACAAAATGCTATATAGTATGTTTCTGATCGATGGATGTGGACAATATCAGCTGATTGTTTATTCTCCCACAATGCATCAGGCATTGGGACTTCAGGCGTAATGTTATTACCTGGTATGACCTGTTTTTCTGCAACACTTTCTAGAAAAAAATTACGAGAGAAATTAAAGAAATAACTAGGAATAGCAATTTCTCAAAATGATAGCATAATAAGTAAGAAAGTGACGAGCCTATAATATTTATTTATTTATTCCTGTACCCCACCATTCCTACCCTACTTTTATCTCTCTCGAGTAAATTGTTTTTTCTCAAAGGTCGTCATCACAAAACAGGTCTTATTGAAGACAAGTCATGAAGAAGGAAAGAATTTAATAAAAAAAATAGGAAAAAAAATAACAAAGAAGGAAATCAACACTGGAATGAAAAAGATAAGAATATAATATCTATTTTAATCATACGTAATCGCCGTTTCCCGCGTTAGCAAGATAGGGCCAAAAATGGACGAAGGAAGGCGACATTCGCTCTCATTATATAGTATACGATAATATGATATACATGCAAGATGAATGGGAGAGACCTAACTTCAGTAGACGAAGTATTATAATAATGTCAAAGTTTTCAACCATGTTACTGATGTAATCAAAATGGCGAATAGTATGTTAGAAACAATAAAGAACTTAATCAAATAATTGTGGCCAGAAGCACTGTACAGTATATTGTATAAAACTTATATAAGACTCTCTCCTTCCCCTACCTGGAGTTTACTGTTCAGACTTTGTCTTCTTACTTAACAGATGGATAACGATATGACTGAAATAATACAACGTAGAGCCATTAAAGCAGTCTCAAAACTAAAAATAATTATCAAATGAAGAGCGATTTAGAAGATGAATATAACACCACTGGAAAAAAGAGGGTAATGATGAGATCCTACTGAAACTTTTAAGATTATTAGAGTGAGATGGTTTGACAAGACAAAACTCTTTGAAGAAAACGGGAATGATTTGAGGGGGGACATGCAAAAACTTTACAAGATGCACATTAAGAAGAATATTGAAAAGCATTCTTCTCACAGAGTGGTGGATGACTGAAACCAGCAACACTTAGGGAGGTCTTGCCTCTGCAAAATATAAAGGCCAAGTGAAACTTTTGTAATACGTACACAGCTCAAACAGTGTCAGCCAACTGACGAAATGAGAAATTAATATGAGATAGTGATATACAGAGACAAGTAACCAAGTAACTGAGGTGAGCAATAAAGCACTAATAGGTGCAACTTTAGTTGGGCATTTTTCTATTGGCAAGTTCAATGTGTGAAGGAAAAAATCAAGCCCAGAAAGTGAAATCGTCAATCCTTACCAAAGAAAAAAAAATGATTCTAAGAAAACACTTCGGCAGTGCTAATACGTACAGTGTTTTGAGATTACAGTAAAATTTACCCACCATGATTTATTGGAGTGTATTTTATTAATTAATATTATATCTGGTGATAGTAAAGAGGACTCTGTATGTCAGGGAAAAATTGGTGTTAATGTAAAAATATGTAAAACTTTTCAAAAACCAACAGAACCTATGGAAACCTTACCAAATATCCCCACCAGTCATTAAGTATTTAAATGTTTAGTATTCTCAATACAATACACTAATCATACTAATGACTGAGCACGATACAAATAGTGCTAGATGTCAACATGACATGGTGAGAGGCCATACAATCCCCAGCAGTAGGCAAATTCAGTATTGGTATATTTCTGGAATCATTTTGCCTGTTAAGAAAGTTATAAGGATTTTTTGATGTTGATAATTTTCCTGTAATATCAACTTTTACATTTATCAAATTCCCACATTTTCCATATTTGGATATGACTAATTAAGATATAATGCTCCAGATCATGCTCTGCAACTCTTATTATATCCTCAAAAGCACTGCACTAGCTTTGCAGATAATCACTTGGTAGCCAAAGCCTAAAGCAATGCAGGAGATGAGTTTTTCCTCAGAGAAAATGTGTGGTAGCCCAAAACCAAAATACAGGTCTGGATACCAGAGGACTATTGCAGTACAGTTGACAAAATGACCCAGTTGACTAATGAATTTTATATGTATGCTAACAGTTTATAACTTTTCAGCATATGATTTTGATTGTGTGTCACATTCTCCATTTCAGTAATGCATTGCCATACTTTTTAATTCATGAAGATTCTCCATGGGGGACAGCATCACCAGCAGATGGACTTAATGTTGATATTTTTCTACTGTCATTTTTGGCAGAAAGTGTTTTTCATAAATCATGATTACTGCTGCCGAATTATCCAAAGTGGGGATGATTACTTTTGCTTTCTGCTTGTATCTATTTGCACTTCTTTATTAAAGCTATACTAAGTGTGTTTAGTGGGACTCAAAATATGGAGTTAATTAATGTGAAAGTAAGCAATACACTGTCTGTTTGTTTCTCTTTATCCCAGATGCCTGTTCCCTTCAGGAATGCCCTCAAGGGGGTGTCTGTGGTGAAAGAGTCTCCATAACTGGTGAACTCCAGTGCTGTTTCGTAGCCTTTAGTGCCTCACCCTGAACAGACACTGGCAAAGTGCTACTCCAACACAAGGTTTCCAAAGGCTCCTACCTAATGTTCCTACCAACTACTTGTACCTAATGTATCTATCTAATGTTCCTGGCTAATTTTCCATCCAACTACTTCTACCTATTACTCTCACCCAAAGTTCCTACTCTAGTAAAAAATCAACAGAACACTTGAAAACTCCATCTAACTTCTCTAGCATCTACTCTAGCAGCTAAGCTGTATTTAAATATTTGATATTCTAGTTGAATCTACCAGTCACACCCATGATTGCTGTACAGTGCTACTGCAGATGAATGTGAGCAAACAGATGACAGACCTTGTGATAATGTGATCCCCATAGCAGAACGATTCAAGGTTGATATATTATTATTACCATATACACTTTTGGCATCTAGTTGAGGTTTTCATAGGTTCCATTGACTTTTATTGGTGTTTCACCTATCATTACAGTATTCAGCTCCTCATTTAATGGACATTCATGGCTATTGTACTAGTTATTATATGATATGATTAAAGAGGTACTTTAAATCTTCCTTCTTGTGTCTTATTCTCCCTCCAGTGTGCCACCATTGGAAAATTACATTAGGAGTATTCCAAAGCTCATTTGATGCGACCTTAAACTGCATGTTTACCATTTACCGCACTGAGAATAAACTTATACTTGCACGTGGTTTACGTATAACTTTTATATATCTTATAATAATACAGAAGTCAATGGTGGTAAGGAATTTGAAGGTCTGGGAATATGTGGGATTGCTTGATATGAAAGGAGGCAAAACAACTGTAGAAACCAACAGACCCAATGAAAACCTGACTCAACTTGGCCTTGAAGCATTATATACCTGAATTTTCAGTCATAATTGAAATTTACAATGATACTGTTTGCTGCATCCAGCTACATGGTGGAGAAAGTATGCTGGAATGCATTTAGGCACTAGATTTCATTAGGTTGTCTGTAAATGCACGCAAACACAAAAACTGCCTGGCCCTTGGATGTGAACACAAGACTTTAATACTTACACATTTTCAAAATAACTATGAAAAGTAAATATGTCAGCTGGTAGGGTGTGTGAGATGAAGTTTTTATAGTTTCTGATGATTTTTAGACATGTTTCACATATATTTTTTTACCCCACATTTTCCAAGATTTGTTTGATTTTCTTTATAATTAATTGATTATTGTCGGATGATAAGAAAGAAAAGTAAAGGTTAATCACATTGCAAAACATTATGAATAATATCCCATAGTTAAGTCAGTAATTATCAGGACCAGTTGAAGGGCAACTTGTAACTAACAATGAAATATCACTGACTCAGTTTGGCGATGGTCCTATACTGTGTGGATAGCACAGTATGTCTGGTGGAGAGTGATTTTGATATTTTTTTTATCATCATTCAGTAATACAAAAGCAGATAGTGGGAAGCACAATGGAGATCAGGAAAAATATAGATTCATTTATATAAAAGTATGTGAAACACTTCTAGAAATCAATATAAGTTATGAGAACTACCTAGTATAACTCCATCTTAGTGCTGCCTGCCTATTAACCTGTGTATTTTGAAGAAACATACATCACTGGACTCACATTCAATAAAGGTGATCTATATAACTGTTGCATGACTTCAACATTATACTTTTATGAAAACACATACCTGATAGGTTGGAGGGCATAAAACTCTTAAGAAAATGTAGGATTAATCAACACAGCAGTAGATGAAGCACTTGCTAAATCAAAAGAACCCATGAAAACCACACTTATATTTCTCTTTCGGCTGAGAGTTACTTTGCTTTGTATGTTCCTGGTGCAACTTCACTAATACAAGAAATGTCAAACAAGTGTGAAAGAAAATACGTATATATGTGCCATTGGACTCCACTTGGTTGAGGTCACACTCTGAGTAAAAAATCACCTTATCCATTTGATGAGGCGGTTTCACTGGGAATACAGTCTCATCTAAAAACTTCTCACTCTAAAGAATTCTATATTTCTCTTCTACTGGAAATAGCACTTCTTTGGTCTACAGAAGCCTTTAGACAGGTCCTGGTTAACTCCAGGACTCTTTCAAAGAAACTGGTTCTATGGTATATATACATACATGAATATAGATGTATATCTTTTTCTTTGCAGTTTAACCTCAAGCAGGTTATAAACCCAGTTCCCCCCTATCCAGAGGCTACTGCAGCTCCAAAGTTGCACTACATTCAGTAACAGTGACTGGATGGACTCCATTGAAGTGAGGAAATCTTTGACAGGACTGTACTCTCTTTTATTAACTTAAAAGTGACACAGCCAGGTGCATGCTTTAGGTCAAAGGCTTGGTTGCCAAAACACATGCAGACAGCTCATGAGAGCATTGCTACTGTCAGCAGAAAAAGTATTCCATGCATGCCTTTCACTCTCCTACATGTTCAGGCCCTGATGGTTCAAAATCTTTTTCATTCCATCCTTTTGTCTCCAATCTGGTCTTCTCATTCTCCATATTCCCTCCACTTCTGACACTTGTATCCTCTCTGTCAACTTTCCCCTTCTCATTCTCTTCATATGTCCAAACCAATTCATCACACCCTCTTCTGCTATCTCACCCACTTTTTTTATTACCACACATCTTTCTTAGTTTCATTATTTGATCATACCACCTCACACCACATACTTTCCTTAAGCACTTCATTTCCAACACATCCACCCTTTTCTACACAACCCTATCTATATCCCATGTCGCATTCATATGATATTGTTGAGACTACTAATCCTTCACACATACCAACTTTTGTCCTCCCAGATAACATTATCTCTTTCCAAACATCTTTCAGCACTTCCAGAACCTTTGCTTCCTCCCCTTTCTACGACTCTCTTCCACTTCCATGGTTCCACTCGCTACCATGTCCACTCCCAGATATGTAAAACACTTCACCTCCTCCAAATTTTCTCCATTCAAACTTACATCCCACCTAACTTGTCCCTCAACTCTGCTAAACCTAATAATCTTGCTTTTATTCACATTCATGTTCAACTTTTGCCTTTCAAAAACTGTTTCCAAGCTCAGTCACAAACTTCAGCAGTTTCTCACTTGCATCCGCCACTAGTGCTGTATCATCAGCAAACAAAAACTGACTCACTTCTCAGGCCCTCTCATCCCCCAAAGACTTTAATCCAAGACATTTGCATTTACATCCCTCACCCCACCATCCATAAACAAATTAAAAAACCATAGTGACATCACACACCCCTGCCACAGATCATTCTTCATTTGGAACCAATCACTCTCCCCTCTTCATACTCATACACATGCCTTACATCCTTGACAAAACTCTGTTTCTAGTAGCTTACCTCCCACACCACATATTTTTCAGACCTTCCACAAAGCATCTCTATCTACCCTTTAATATGGCTTCTCCAGGTCCATAAATGCACATGCAAATCCATCTGGTTTTCTAAGTATTTCTCACACTCTTCAAAGCAAACAGCTGATCCACACATCCTCTACCACTTCTGAAACCAAACTGCTCCTCCACAATCTGATGCTCTGTGCATGTCATCACTCTCTCAATCAAACAATACCCTCCCATACAACTTACCAGGTATATTCAACAATCTTACACTTCTGTAGTGTGAACACTCATATTTATCCCCCTTGCCTTTACAGAGTGGCACTCTACATGAATTCTGCCAATCCTCAGGCACTTCACCACGATCCATATAAATGCTGAATATCCTTACCAACCAATCAACAGCACAATCACCCCCTTTCTTAATGAATTCACCTGCAATACCATCCACTCCAGAAGCCTTGCTACATTTCATTTCCACAAGAATTTCACCACCTCTTCTCTCTTGTACAAACCACTCTCCATGACTCACTTTGCATACCACCCCGACCAAAACACCCTACATCCACCACTCTACCATCAGACACATTTAAGAATCCTTCAAAGTACTCACTCCATCCGCTCACTTCATCACTACCTGTTATCGCTTTCCCATTTGTCTCCTTCACCGATGTTCCCATTTGCTCTCGTTTTTCGCTCATTATTCACCCCCTTCCAAAACATCTTTATATTTTTCCTGAAGTTTAATGATACCACCTTACCCCAACTCGCATTTGCTCTCTTTTTGAACCCCCTGCACCTTCCTCTTGACTTCCTGCTGCTTTCTCTTATAAATATCCCTATCATTTGCACTCCTTCCCTGTAAGTACTGCCCAAATGCCTCTCTTTTCTCTTTCACTAGCAAGTTTACTTCTTCATTCCTCCACTCACTACCCTTTCTAATCTGTCCACCTCCCGACTTTCACATGCCACCACTGCTACCCTTAATATCTCCCATTCCTCACCCACTCCCCTCGCTTCATTTACTCTCACCTTTTGCTCTTCTCCACTCAATCTCTCCCGGTTTTTCTTCACACAAGTCTCCATTCCAAGCTCACTTACTCTTACCACTCTCTTCTCTCCGACATTGTTTCCTCTTTTCCGAAAACCTGTACAAATCTTCACCCTCGCCTCCACAATACAGTGATCAGACATCGCACCAGGTGCCCTCTCAGCACATCAACATCCAAAAGTCTCTTTTACATGCCTATCAATTGATATATAGTCCAATAATGCCCGCTGACCATCTCTCCTACTCACATACGTATACTTGTGCATATTCCTCTTTTTAAAGCAAGTATTCCCAATCACCAGTCTTTTCCCTGCCTGGCTCTTTTATTCGGGATTTTATTTGGGATTTTCATTTTGGCTGGCGCCAGACGATACTAATCGGGTTCGGCGTGGCCCAAGGTGGGTTAGAGTAAAGCTTCATTCTGGGACTTTTATTCTGGCTGGCACCAGACGATTCTATTCGAGTTTGGCGTGGCCCACGGGGCTTTAAAGTACATTATATCTCTTGAACGCCTTTCACCCTCGAGCATGTTCAAGCCCTGATCATCTCTCAAAATCTCTTCGCTTATCCTTTCATCTCCATTTTGGTGTACCCCTTCTCTGTCCCCTCCACTTTTGACACATATCTACTCCTTGTCAGATCCTTATCTATTCTCTCCATATGTCCAAATCATTTCAGCACGCCCTCTTCAGCACTTTCATCCACACTCTTGTTTATGACCACATCTCTCTCTTACCCTTCCTCGTCTATATACTGCTATGACTTCAAACATACACATTTTAGCCCTCCCAGATAAGGACCTCTCTTTCCATACATTCTTAAAAGTTTTAAGAACCTGCGGCCTCTCCTCACTCACCCTAATGTGTCCCAATGACTCACGCTTGCGTAGTTCCATTTGCTGCCATATTCACTTCTAGGTATTGAAATCACTTCACTTCCACCAAATTTTTCTCCACTCAAACTCACACTCCAACTAACCTGTCCTCCAACTTGATAAACGTATGGATGTAAACCGATATTATTAATGGGAAACATATCTAAGTTGCTCAAAGTTCGTGGTATTTAAGTAAAAGGATGCTCTGAATTAATCCATCAATGTAGAGTAAGGAAGTATTGTTATTCTTCGTTACTTACTATCGATGTTACCCAGGCCCTGCGAAGACGCTGGGAGTAGAAAAGCGAATCTCGCTGCTGGCGTAGTGGTCAAGCGAAAGCTAAAGACCTTGAATGGACGAGGCCAGTAGAGGCAGGCTCCAGTTGCTCTGGTATTCAAGGAATGTGTTTCAAGTGTCCTTGACAGTCGTGGACACGCTATGGAATGCAAGGAAACTGTGAGGGTGTGTGTGAATTGGAAAGTTAACTCGCCTATGTATATAATAACCAGGTTCGAAGATGTTTTTAAAGTAAAATAATAAATTATACTATGGTATGACTCGACCTTAGAGTTCTGACGAGTATTTTTACCCCCACACTTTTTACAAATATCTTATGACAGCGTTTCGATAATTAATTGTCTGGAAACAATCATGTCGAAACTTGTATTTACAACCTTGACTTATAGATACATTAATGTTCAACCTGTTCCTTGCAGAACAAATGTCTACAGATTTTAAGGAAAATCGGGCCAATATAACCAATTCTCAACCTTGTCTTCAGCGGTATGACTGAGCTGGTACCAAGTTTTTCAGACCCTCAACCTAACCATCAGAGCAGAGGATGCTAACAACAATCCTTGCGTAAGAAATGGACCTATCACATATCAGCTGGGGAGTACCTTGCTGTTACCTTGTGCCTGGCAAAGTCTCTTTTGTTTTGCCTACCATGTCTTCCCACGTATATATATAATAGTTTAAGAGTTTAGGATACTAGCCAAGAATCTCGTCATAGACTATCAGAACTTATCTGGTCTTACCTAGATGCAGTAAGTCTTTCCTTTTGTCCTCTGCCTTTTCATACGTTCTTCCGCCCCTTCACCTTACCTTTGCTTTTTTACCCTTTCCTTTAATACAGGCTCTCCCCATCCCTGGCCTGATAGAGGTAGGGAAGGGAGGGAGGTACAGTGGGCTTCACTACTCCTAAAAAAGCGACACAATGAGGTCTGACGTCACTGTGGCCAGCCCGTTACCCTTGGAAGTCGTTTAGCGCAGTGCGAAAGAGGGAGGAGAAGGAGGGACGAGGGGGTTACAGTCGAAGGACGGGAATGGTGGTGGTAGTGGTAGGTTGGGGGAGGTGGGAAACTCAAGGCTGTGGTCCAATACAAGAAGTGAATCTGGTCCGTCCGGTGTGGTGAGAGGAGTGTGAGGGTAGTAGTTTAGGATGGAGACTAGCAAGGTAGGGTCCAGACGCCCTACCTGCCCAAGGAGCATTACAGCAACAACCCACAGGTGGCTGTATGAGTCGTAACATCCACTGGCGACTGAGGGAGGAGCGACCATGCGGTGTGTAGGTTTTTAACCGATTCTGGCAACGAGGGGAGGGGTAAGGTTGGTCGGTATGAATGAAAAATACAATTAACGTCGAGTGTGCCGTTACTGGTTGTATCAGGTGGCGTTCTTATGAATGACATTTTGGTCGCTAGTCATGATAAAACTATCGCGATTCTAAATACAATATGGGCGAATGCTGAGTCGCGCGGGCTAGTGTTTCCCAAACATTTTTGATCGCGACATTGCGTTCGGAGACCCACTGCTCTTAGACTATTCCTGACTGGCTACACTTATCCTTTCCTTGCGTAACGATATGAATCACAGCGTCATCGCGTACGTGTACACTTATCACTTCCCCATCTAAATCTTAAGATTATCAGAAGTGACCCTGCCTCACTTTATAATAAGATTTCTTACATAACGCTTACGATTGTAAGTTTATCACTACAGGTCAGTACACGATTATCTTACCTAGAATGTGAACAGACGATTAACTTATACTAAATATATCCACATAGTGAAATATAATGTGTGAGAATGCTAAAGTTTGCGATAAGAATTTTGCAGAATAAGAGCTATGACGCAACCGTTACTGAATCTATGTATATTGTCTTGATGGCCTGTATATTATTATTATTATTATTATTATTATTATTATTATTATTATTATTATTTGGCTTCAGGGGCGGAAGAGGATGTGTAGATCAGGCCTCTGCTATGAAGAACTCGAGCGAGAAATACTAAGAAAATTATTTGTATCTGGCACTTACGGATCTGCAGAACACCTATGACAGTTATCCTTTAAGGAAAATATAACGAATATATGGTGTGGGAGAAAAGCAAATGGAAAAAGTGAGGAATTTTATCAATAAAATGATGCGTTTGTAATGAGGCTTCCAGGTGAAGGTGAGCCTGCGTCTAGTCAGAAGATGTCACCATAACTGTTTAATCTATTTCTAGGTGAGGGAGGTAAAGACAAGGGTCTTGGAGAAAGTCTGCTGGGGTAGGATGGTCATGGAGGTGACTCTGTTAGTATTTCTAGATGACATGGCTCTGGTGGCAACTCGAAAAAAGAAAAGATCGGAGGGTGGGGTATAAGTCTGGGAAAGTGTACGACAATGGAACTATGGGAGCTGAATAAATCAAAGGCCCTGAGTGTGTTGAGGTGTGTGTAGAGGGAGGGGCTAGTGTCTGTGAGGTCAAAGATGGGTGCGTCTGGTAGTGCACTAGTCCCGAAGGTGCTTTAAGGATACGAGTCTCCACACAAATGACATAGTACAAAGAAGGTGACTGCGTTACAAAATGAAATGCTTGGGGAGAATTATTAGTGTACTGTGAGAGAGGCGTGGTAGTAAGTGGAGTTATGTTTGAGAGAGATGAGTACGGTGTTCTGAAATGGTTGGGACATGCAGAGACGCGTCATACGTGGAACGAACAAGGAGTGGGGAAACTGAGGACGAGATGGAAGGATGGAATAGAAGATGCTTTGAGTCGCCGAGGCCTAGATATGAAAGAGGATGTGAAGTGTGCATAGAGTAAAGCGAAATGGCGTGAAAAGGTCAGTGGGGCATGGCTGTAGATAGGGAGCTCTGGTTTAGGTGCATTATCCACGACACCTAGAGGATGACTGTCGGCAAATGAATGCCCAGCTCTTCGTCTGTTCCTGAACTTACGCGGGAAATGGAGAACAAGTGTACAGAATCAAATATCCTCATGATACCCTGACCAACGTCCTTCTGGT
>JAUUDZ010019935.1:0-22201 GCA_032361705.1 Panulirus versicolor | reverse complement strand
ATATTTCTTGTATCATTGCACACAAAATATCAGGGGTCGGAACGATAATGTGGTCAGTGTATGAATTCATGAATCTGCAGCTGAATACGGAAAAAAACTCCATCTATTCACATCATTTAACTTAATAAGAACTTATGACATGAAATCCGGAGATGAGTTTCAATCTACTGCATCTATACGGCTGAAAACCCTCTTCATACGCATACAGTGGACAGGCCCTGCGGCCGCATAGATTATGTAAGAGTCATCCTGTACTTTTTAAATAGACACAGCGCCTTCAACGAAGCAGGAGAGTTTTTATCTGTAATGCAGCTAAATTATTTCCATTCGTCCTAACTAATCTTGCTTAAAATACAAGGCGCATAGAGGATTAATAGAACTACACAGATAGAAGTGTGGGTTATCGGCAGCAGAAGTTGGAATGAGGGATGGGGGGAGATGGGGAGGACAAATTAAGTGCCAGTTAGCATTTGTGTCTTATCTCTTGGACTGGCTCTCTCCTACAAGAGCGTACAGAAAGAGCAACTAGCTAATATGAATAAATCACAAACTCATAGAGAGGAAATTGGATTTCTTAGAAGCTACGTGAAGCATTAGGCAAAAGAAAATTATATTAAACACGAGAATTCGCCGAGCGGAAATCCTTGGCAACGATGCGGTGTGAGCAGCAGACGGGGTTATCGACTCTACGACTACCAACGTTTGACATAAGATTATTTTATCTAATTTTGTACTGGACTTATTTTCATTATAATCAATACACATAGATTTTATTTGTGTTTTAGTTACCTAATGTAACGATCTACAAAATTAAATGGAAATATCTACGTACTTTAAGGAAAATATATGCAAACAGACGATTCTGGCATCTTTGCCGCTACCTAGAAGCAAAACATCATGCAATTTATAAATGTAAAATTCCAATATCGCAAATATAAATTACACCCTTAAAATTACTGTACATACACACACCTTTTTTTAATACAGATTGAGAGGTGATCTTAGGGTTGAACACAGGAAACGCTTTAGTGAAAAAAATGAAATGAAATGCATTACGTAATCATGACGTCACTATGTCGATGTTAGGAGTCCAGGGGACCCTGTCTATGACGTCATCGTACTCTTGCCACGAGAGGCAGAGGTTAATATTGACGAAACATCACTTTGTACCCGTTTCGCTTTTCTCCAGGAATCACATTAAAATGAATAACAATTCATCCTGTGAAGTTCTCACAAAAATATTTTGTCTGTTTCTTTATAAAGGATAGATACTGACATCCAATCAATATCTACCTTCAAGAATTAAACTAACTTTAAATAAGGTGATGTGAACTCACTATACAAGCCTTTTGATTACATTCTATTTTGTTAGTATAGAAACAATTTACTATTTGCCAAATACTCGAAAGAATGCTTCGACTGCTTGACTTTTACCATCCTTTGTAATCAATATCCAAAGGATAAGTATACACCAGTAAGGATTCGTTGTTGAAGGAAAGTACAAAGAATCAGTATCCATATACTGATTCTTTGTACTGTAATTTTTTCTCCCAACTCATGCAAGTCCCTGTAAAACAGCCATGGCTCAAGTGAGACGCTTTTCGTTGGACAAAGGATGGAACACACCGCTCCACCTTGCCAACTCGCTTCGGCCGCATTTGTGCCTCTTGTGAACAGGAGGTGATGGACATTTTGATGAAGATAAACCTCACTGAAATTGCTCTTGAAGGCTGAGTAAGACTGGCAGGGTGCATACCGATTTCATGTTGGGAATTGAAGCTTAGAACGAACATCTACATTCACTGCTGTCTTCATCGGCAACAGTGGGACGTGTAGAAATTGAGGACTGTATTAGTCCGCCATATCTGGTAGCTGAGGTGCGGGAAAGGGTTCTCGGTCTCGTATGTTCTGCTTGAGGAAAATTTTGTCGAAATGAATAAAAAGTCACGTGTCCTCACCTCCTTATGGTAATTTGAGCCTAAACTAATGATTACTGTACCAAGAACGATTATGATATCCTCTTAGACGAGTGCCAGAGCCTCAGAGGAAAGCGTCTGCCTTTCTTCCTACGCAGTAATTGAGAGGCTGCCTATCTAGGTCTCTTTAGTCATCATCACATATCACATCATGCGTCGCATTCGTGTAAAAACATGGCATTCTTCATTTCCTGTACTTATTATCACCATTATAACACTGTAGGGTGATAAATTAATAGGATTTTACCGCATTTTGCAGTCAAAAGGTTCAACCACTTAAGGAACTTATTCTGAATCGTCACTCTTATTGCACGTCAATATTACTTGCTTAGTAGTAATAATCACCGTTTTCGACATATGGCCACATGTGATCCCCAAGATGCCTAGAATTTTGTTCCGCAAATGATCAAGTGAATTTCTTATATCCGAGTTTCATGCACATCAAGCCACCTGAAATCTTTACCAAGATATCTTTTTTGTATGGAATTATTGAGAAAGTCAGGGGGAAACTCTTATGACGTGTACACAACTCTTTAGCAAGTCCAGCATAAAACCCACGTGGAAAATCCAGTTCCTCGTGCGTTCAGCAATGCTCCGAGGTCACTCATTCACACGTTCGGATAAGTAACATGTTCTATAGTTTGATTTTTACAGACAAAGGCACTCAAACGTATTTTAGGTTATTACGATAAATTATATTAGTTTGTAAAGCATTAATTATTTAGAATTATTCGTAAGAATGATAAAGATCTAATAGCAGTCTGTCCAGTTTGAGTACGTAAGTCGTGAACACTTTCGGAGGCATTTCCGTCAAAAAAATGTCGAAAAACATTTCGTAAAATTCACTGATCTCAAGGGAAGAAATAACCTTGAGAAAAATAACTTACAATTTAATATATGAATTACTCGTTATACAGTCTTCCTTTAGCTACCACTTTACACAAAACTATCGAACAAGGGCTGTGTCGGGCGCCCTTCGTTGCTCGCTTGTTTTCCTCCATCAATACCAATGCATATACCAAGATCCATTATTTTCCAAGACCTGCATCAATTTTGAGTAAACATATTGATACGTATGTAAGACATATTCATATAGATTGTACTTTTATAGACAAACGAATGAACCATTGCCACAGATTGTAGAAAATATTACGGCGCAAGATGGTAACACTCGCATCAGCGCAGGATCCTGGTGGTTATTGCGCTTGCCTCACAGACGGTCTTTCTTCGTGGGTCAGAAGCGGGCCGAAGTAACACCGCACGGCCTGTCTGTCAATAATTTTTTTTCCATCAAGAAACCCACAGTAGGAGCTAACACCTGCTCCTCTTGAAACATACTAGAAAGTTTATTGTGTACAGAAATTAAAGGAAAGTCAACAACATGTCTTATAGAAGCCGTCGGTGAGTATACAGTGAATATTATTGCGGGAGGGTCTTCCAACATGGCGAGTGCTATGAGACCCTCATCGATTTATCTTGCCAGGCTTATCTTTCTGTTCATCAGGCTTGTTGTTTACTGTATGTGCTGTAATTCTCATTTCAGGATAACCCTCTGGAAAATTGCTTGGATTTTGATTGTGTAGTGTGTATTCATGTGGTGATGATTGACGATAAAGTTTCTTGGGGGTGGGCTGGGTTAGGCATGTCATTCACCGCTCTTGTCGCCATTTTGTTTGTCCCATACATACGCATTGATATTTACCCCACAGTACAAAGGGCTGGGATAGGATAACATTTATTATATGAAGGCATGGTCGAAGGACTGGACAAGTGGCAATTTTTGTGTTATTTTAAGCAGCTGTTTATTTGTACTAGCCATGTTGTTCTACATATACTCGTTTAGTGTGAAGGTGTAGAAGACTCCTGGAGCGGTCATGGTTATAAGCATTCATATCGGGCATTTTACAGGTGTTTTGAGAAAATGGCCATGAAAATCGATCAAGTTGCTGCGTAAAGGTTTGGGTGGCCATTTTGTTGAAGTTGCGTCATCACTTCGGCCATTTTTAGTGTCGACACCAACCAGTCGGAAGCCTTTTAGAGTCAGCAGCCCAGTGGGCAGCTCATCTCTACATAGTTACAGGATTATCTGAAGTTGATAGTTGAGATGGTTGTGCTCCTTTCCTCCTTGAAAAGGTGTCCCCTTATTGTACAGAAGAAGTTAATGGCAAACTACCGTAAACCAGTAACGGTGATGACCGGCTTGAGTGGACGTGGACGGTAGGTTTTAGTAGGCTGTGGTAATCGTTAGTATTGACTCGCGTCCTTATTTTTCCCACATGTTGCCGGTTAAGGTTGGATATGGACATATGTTGGTTATTGATGCGGATTACGAGTAAATATGACAATTTGAAATGTAGATGGAAATGATACCGGTGGATGTTGGCGTATGTCCCCTGCAGTGATTTTAGATAAAGCTTATATATAATAAAGGCTGCCGGGGTTAGTTTTATTGGCTTGCATATTTGGCATTAGGACTTGTATGGGGTCATCCATGATACCTGAGGACTTGTACAAGATTTTATCTTTGGCAGAATGTATGGAACGCACTATACGCATATAGTATTTGAAGGTACTTTTGAACTACTTTAGGTGGGATATTTCTTCATATTATTTTGCTGAGTAGCCGGCAGAATAACCATCGGCAGAATAACCAATCCGAAATGGAAAAGGTTCTCAGGAATTCTAATGGCTGGTATTAATTTGAAGGACATGAATTATTTCGATAACTGTGGTCGGTTAGAGTAAACTTGGTACTTACTTTAGTTGGTGTACTCGTACGAAAGCATTATGAACCATAATGAAGTCATTACGTGGAAGAAATTGGTTAAATTAATGTATAGTTAACAAAGAAGTCATAACGCTTGCTCGATAGGATTCTATGTTGTAGGTAAATGTTTTTGGATTTTATTAGGTTAGGTTTTTGTAGCTTGAGATGTGTAGACTATTCCTAGACTACGTGAAGTGTAATATTAGGCCAGTTTAGGTTGTACGTTCGTTGCTTTATCCCCCCCGTTTTGCCATATTTTCTTTTTATGTTTGCTTAATGAAGAACTGTGTGTGATATAGGCCATGATCTCGCCAGTGTAACACATCAGCCGATGGCTTGATTGCTTGTGAAGACTGTCTCGTCTATTTGTTTTAAGGATTGTACTTCCTTTATGCCTTGAGGGATAATAGGACTTTTCTACCGGCTCACGTAGACTGCAGAGATCCTAAAAATTAGAAATGTTCATTCCCTTTTACTTAAATTTTTGTAAAGGGAAAAGGGTGGGGGATCAAGTCTGTAAATAGCTTAATTCTGACTATCTTAGGGAGCATCTTATATTTAGTGTACTAAGTAAAATTTGGGATGGGTCATTCCAAAGGCTGTAGACATATCAGAACCGGATATCACTGTAAAAGTGTAGTTTAACTGCATTGCTATTAGCTTTGGTTAATTTGATTATGCTCTGTAATGCACATGTTGAAAAAATAGTTTAGCATATTTTGAGTATAATACTTATTTGAAATAAAACAAGGTGAAGGTGTTTAGGATTGTGTACATGTGAAGATGTGTAGTGAAATATGTAATAAACATGTATAATCCTCAGAACTTGTGAAAACTGTGCTAAACCTATGCAGTTGACAAATGTCCTCATGCAAAGGATTATAGTTGAATAATCCCAGTCACATCCATGTTTGAACTTCACCCTAAACTGCTGTCACTAGATGGACTGTATGATTATATTTTTCTAGCAGCAAAACAAATTGTTGGCATATTGCTGCTATACTATGCTGCATAGATTTTCACAGGTTCTTTTGTGTGGTAACTAATTTTTTTTTTTTAGATACACCTCATTTACAGGAGTTTGAGATGGCAGAAGGGTTGGCTAAACGGTAATGGAGATCCAGATTTGAATTTGTTGGTTTAGGAATATATTGGTTCCATTTGTTTTGCATTATCCATTATGATAGTGCTATACGTTGGTTTGTAAATATTAGTGGCCGCTTTATTAAGCATCATTGACCAGCAAACATATATGTATGATTATTTGATTTGCAAGTTGGTAAGTCATATTGGTTCTGATTGTTTCTGGGTTATCTGGAACGCCAACATGAATGACAGGCATGATTTCTCGGTAAATTTCACAAAATGCTGCTCACAGAAAGCAAAATGCTACTATTTTTCAGGTATTATACTTTATATAACTAAATATCTTAACTCGGCATATGTTTTGTGATTTTTGTTAGGGGAGATACTAGGCATTACATTTTAATCCCACATTTTTGTTGCATTACACATGGCGAAAAAGGTAAAAAGATTCTCTTGCATGATTTATGTGTTTAATATTGGACAATTAAGCATGTACACATTATTGCTCGGCAACTTGTATTCAAATACTACCTTGCATGTAGTACACAATCACTAATGTCATGCAGCTAGCAATGTATTTTAAAAATGGATATATCTGATTCTGATACTCCTTGCATTATGTATTGCACTACTTGGTAGAAAAGATGACATGATTGGGACACTTCTATAGATAAAAAGTCATACATTGGAGATATGGAACTAGGGCATTTAGGCATCAGGTATTAGAATCTGGTGAAGTTGGTGGTTATAGAGGAACATTTTGTAAGTGCTGCATAGTAAGACATGTCGACACGACTGCAGTACTTTTTGTTACGTAGTGTGCTCTCATTTTATTTTTCCCCGAGGAGGTTAGGTTTATATCACTTGTTTCTTGGTTTTTAGGTGTCATTCTTTTTTTATTTAATGTTTTCATTTGGAAAACCCCTTTTCAGAAACTGGTATAGTACAACCACTTTGAGATGATTACTGTACATAATCTTGCAGAAAAGCTTAGAATGTTAAACATGACTTCATTTGTCAACTGGGTCTCCCTCAGGATTACAGGTGTATTCTACCTCAATCTCTTTGAATTCTAGTATATGGAATTTAGGGATACTCTTTTTGTGCTTTAACCCTTTGTTCTAAGGCAGGAAAAATGAGACCTGATTACTACATATGTATGAGATTGTTGCTTATGTTAACAGCCCTTTTGGATCTAGAGCAGATTTGAGCCATTTATCAGATACCATATGTCATCAGCATTTGTGAATTTCCTAATAAACTCCATGAAGAAACTACTAAGAGTGCATCTGGCAGCTGTATGAGAACCTAGCATCTTGTAGCCCCAACTATTAAAGTGCAAAGACATGGAAAGAAGATACATTGTTGAAAAGTTGAGGAGGAATGGAACAATGTTTACTTGGGATTTAGAAGTATGCGAAGCGATATTACGAGGAATGGATTGGTGTAGTAGAGGTATGTGAAGTGAGGCTTGTAGGAAATAGTGGATGCCTTGCATAAGATGCTTTGGCTGAGTTGCTTAAGTAGATAGGGTTGTGTCAAGTTCTTGATTTTTAGCTTATAGGGCAACAGACATAACCTGGGGCATGTGAAGTGGCTGGAGTTAACCTTGGAAAGGACGTGGGGCCTGGTTGGTAATATGGAGCTGAGGTTTCAGCTGATTACACATGACAGCTAGAGAATGGACATTAGCAAATGCACCCTTTCTATATGCGTTCCTGGTGGTGCTACGTGGCTAACACAGGACACGACTTAAGTATGAAAGAAGTAAAGGTTCAAGTTTTGGTGCCAAAGGACTGGCAGAGTAACTGTACTGTTTAGTGTTCTTACACTTCAGGCAGTGATTAGTACTGAGAGTCCATATTTAAAGTATATGTTGAATATGTAATGTTTTGGGAAATGAGTGGTGTTAAGTATGCAGCCCTAGATAGCGTACGATTAGTGTGGCTTTAGGTCTAAGAGTGAAGGATGTGTAGACCAGGTTTTTTTTAACTTAAAGAATGTAAGAGAAGGAAAAGGAATTCGTGGGAAATTGGATGTAGAAAGAGTGTATTGTGGTGTTTGTTGGAGAAGCATTTCAAGGCTTTGATTGTGTGTGTAGAAGTAGGGAGAAGGATCTGTGGTTCTAGGTTAAGGGGTATATTCATAACAGGAGTGTAATATCACCATATATTTGAACTATTCATGGATGGTGGTGAGGTAGGTGTCATGAGAAAGGGGCTGGTTTGCTGAATGCTGCTGCTGATAGGTGGGGGGGGTGGTGTCTGGAAGCAGAGTTGGTTACTGTTTGTGGATGAGAAATCTCTGGGGAAACTGCAGATGCTTTTGTCATGGTTTGGGTGAGGAAGAAGCTTAGAGCTAGTGAATAGAATTTGGGTTTCTAGATTTAGCATTGGGAAGCAGTTGGGTTTAGGGCAAGTATGAATGTAGAAAACTGAGGAAGTAGGGTGTTTTGGATGAGTGAGTGGATATGACAGTAGATATGAATTATGGGAGCAGTGAATCAGGCTGATAAGAGGACAGGTCGTAGGAGTGTAATATCACCATGTATTTGAGCTATTCATGGATGAGGTGGTGAGGTAGGTGTCATGAGAAAAGGGCTGGTTTGCGGAATGTCGCTGCTTGATAAAGGGGGGGGGGGTGTCTGGAAGCAAGAGTTGGTTACTGTTTGTAGATGAGAAATCTCTAGGAAACTGCAGATGCTTATGTCATTGTCTGGGTGTGAGAGGAAGAAGCTTATAGTGAATAAAAGTTGGGTTTGTACATTAGCATTGGGAAGCAACTGGGTTGAGGGCAAGTATGGATGTAGAGAACTTAGAGGAAGTAGGGTGTTTTGGATGACAGTGGATATGGCTGTAGATATGAATTATGGGAGCTGTAACTCATGAGGTTGGTAAGAGGACTGGTACTAGGTGGATCAAGGTGTGTAAAGAAGGAAGGTTACTTTGGGTGTATTAGGGTACTGAGGAAGTTTGTTTATTTTGCTTTCCTGTTAATGCAACGGGCATCTGTATGTTACGAATGGTACACTTGATTGTCTTTGTTTCCTAAGAGCGCATTGATGTTAGCTGCTGGGAAAGAAAGCATATCCTCAACAGTTAATCTGATCTACCTGAAAGTTCCCCACACATGGGTTGTACACCCTTTTGTAAGTAGATATAACTGTTGCAAATCATTTGTTGGTTATACACACTGTCATCGGTAAATATAACAGCTGCAAACAGCTCAGGAGAGTGCACCTTGAACAATCGTTACTCACCAAGGAACTACAAACTTGAAACACCTGTCTTAGTACAGACCCACTAGTTCTTTGCAGCAGTGCTAATCCCACTCAACCAATCCCCAAGTAAGAATGAAAGGCTTATCCCTGCCTTGCATTTAATTTGAACTGATAGATCCCCCATTCCAACAAGAAGACTGAAACGCCTGATATTTTCGCATCAAGGTGACCAGTCGAGTATTCATTATCTGCTTCACCATCCCAACAAATGCAACACAAAGACAGTGACTAATCATTTTCTTTATCAGAATTAAGAGATAGGTATTCGGCAACAGCTTTTGCATCCCATCAAATGCAGCACTGAAACAATAAACATTTTACATCAAAATGACCAGGTGCGAGTCTACAGCTGCATTCACATCCCAGCAGACACAACAGTGAAATGCTGACTAAACATTTTCACATCAAAATGGCCAGAGAAGTATTCAGCAGCTGCTTTCCCATCCAAACGAACACAATGAAAAACCCTAATAAATTTTCATATCGACCAGTCAGGTATTCAACAACTGTCACAACCCATTCTCTTGTACCATCACCACCCCATCCCGACAAGCAGAAGACTGAAACTCTTGATATTTTCACATGATGACCAGACGAGTATTCGTCATCTGGTTTACTATCCCAACAAATGCAACATTAAGACACTGACTAAGCATTTTCTTTATCAGAATTATGGGACAGTTATTCGGCAACAGCTTTTGCATCCCAACAAATGCAGTACTGAAACAAACATTTTTACATCAAAATAACCAGATGAGTCTTCAACTGCAATCCCATCCCAGCAAATGCAACAGTGAAATGCTGACTAAACATTTTCACATCAAAATGGCCAGAGAAGTATTCAACAACTGCTTTCCCATCCGAACAAATACAACGATGAAAAACCCTAATAAATTTTCATATCAAAGTGACCCATTCTCATATACCACCACCACACCATTCTTGCACTGATCTCTGGATGCGAGTTTTACTTGTGTTTTCTGTGGAGACCACCTATTCTTGGAGATAGAGCAAACCTGGATCCTTCATGTCTGAGCTACATTTCTCACAATGAAGACGAGACAAAAACTTAAATTGTTTTTCACTTTCATTTCACACACCTACATCACAACCACCACAATCCTTGATGGATTTGTCTAGCTTCTTGAGTACTACTGGAGGTCCATGGATAGGTTTTATGTTGTACAAATGAAGTTTAAAGTATTTTAACCCAGTGCACTCTTTATGGTTCTCAGGTGTCACTTTACATCATAGTATGTACAGTAAGCATATTAAATACATTTACCATATATTTTCATTGTAATTTATATATATATATATATATATGTATATATATTCAGGTGTTTATACATGAGTAAATGAACATATTATCTTACCCCATAAATGGCAATTCTGATATTTTTAGGTTGCCTAAATAAGAGCAGTATCCAAGTAATGTTTCTCTCAAAGCTTTTATATGGTGTTTTATTTGGGGAGGTTGTGGAAGCTTGCTATGTGTACACCTTATATGATGTATATAGGTTGGCGAGCTTGGTTAAAAAAAAAAAGATTAGTTAAGAAAACACTAATGACATCAATGATTGTGTTGGGCTCAAGCAAGCTGGATTTTTTTAATGAAGGCAGAAAACATTATACATCAGTTGATAATATTACTGGTGATACTGCATCCTTTTTACCAGTTAAAGGGTGAAGTCCTTTAGGTGCATGCAAAAATGCTGTTCCATGGGGGTCTGTCCTCAAACTTCATTTATTGTCTGTTAGAATAATATTAAGAAGTTTATATTACATGAAAATTTTGGGTAGGGTAGCATGGACAAAAATGAAATTGTCCACTCGTGTGTTAGCAGTGGAACGATATCCCCCCTGGATGTTACAAAGCTCTTTATGTTTTTTGTTTTTGTAAGTAAAGAAAATATCTACAATATCTCGATTTAGGAAAGGAAAATGGCAGAATGGGAGGTTTAAACAATACTTAGAATTAACAGGATGCACTTAACATAGTTGAATATCCTGACGAAGTTATTTTCCTCACTTTTTGAATCATTTTATGCTCATTTTTTTCAGTGTTTGCCTTTTGTACAAAGCTTACAATTCAGAGTTTGAGAATTGTCCTATTTAACATAATGGTTATGTATGTCAGTGTTCGTCTTGTGTTTTGTATGATGTAAGAACTAACTATTTGTTCATATCCTGGACAGTCCAGTGGGAATATTGGCACATTTTGTCCACACTCTGAAGTTTGATAGGTATGGATAAATACTGGAGATGTCATTCAATAGACATTAATTTCCTCTTGCTGATGCCACCCAGTTTTCCTGTTCACATTATAACCCAAGAAAATGCAAAAATTAAACATTAGTTTTTTCCCAAATTGTGAATGATTTAGCAGTTTTAATTTGATAATGGGACTAACATTTATTAATTGACTTGTACGTTGCATCTTTGGCTCGTAGAATTTGCAACGAATTTCATTGGTGAACACTTGTGTTTCGACCATTGTAACTTGGCTCATTGTCTGCTGCTTCATGCTTTGCAATTAATACAAGAGACCTAGTATTCCTGCCAGCTTTAGTAGGTGTTTATACATTACTGAATTTTACCATCCAATTACTTGATATTTGTGACGGTAAATCAGGGGTCTGCAACTTTTTTTCCTCAAAGTATAGCCAGAACAGGTTACAAAATGTGTTATATGTAGCCAGCATGCTTGTGACTGTCTGATTGCATTTTGGGTTAAGATTCAGAGATAAGTGTAGTGGAAGAGAGATTGGAGAAAGGTAAATTGCTTCAAAATAATCAAATTACGTTATTGTGTCCTTTTTAATGGCCAAACCTTACCTTATTTGGTACTGAAAAAGTTTTGATGCCTTTTTTAAATGCTCATTTTGCTAGTTATGTATATCTAAATGTTTGACTTCTGCATTTCTGAATGCTCATTTCATTTTTTGTCGGATTTTTTGACTTGCATGATTATTGCGTGTGGCATTTGCTCCAGTCATTAATTGCTTGTTAGTGAAGTGGCTGACTAATTCATAATGGTTGCGGACCCCTGCTGTAGATGAATCAAGTAAATGCACATGTTAGTGTGTAGCATTCTTGCATTAATGACCATTTTGCTGCATAGGTCATAATTTTTATGCTTTCTGATATGCACATATTTGTTGATTGATTCAGTGTAGGTCATTGCTTTGTTTTTTTTGTCATGTATGTAATTTGCTGTTTTTGTATGTTAGGTTTTGTTCTGTTACCAGTGAGTATTTGTGACCAATTATTGCATTAGGCAAATCATTAGCAACCTTCATTGGTAGATAAGTGTTGGAAGACTGATGTGTTCATTTTTGGTGTCTTTGTCCAGTGTTTGTAATGCAACTTAAGATGTTTTGAATTAGGATTAAATGGGACAGGTTCCTCCTCCTCCCTGAAGACTAAGGGTAGGCAAAATGAGCATTTTGTTTGTGCTTGAGAATCGACCTTAACATTCATTCATTGAAGTGCATATGGGCATGGGATGTCCATTCCTGATTCTGCTATATGGGAAAGATTACTTGATTTGCTCTTGTACAATTAGATTGCTGCGTTTGGAGAACCATTCTGCTTTATCTGAAGATAGTCCTTGTTGGTAGATTGTTCTCAGTAACCTAAGTCTAGAAATTGGTTACCACCATACAAGTTTTTGAAGGCTGCAGCTGAAAGAAGCACTGGATTTTCTTCATTGGAAGGAAGTCTGGACCACAACTTTGTGCAGTGCACAGAGTGGCTCAAAGTAATTCATACTTTCCCTTTCAGGTACAGCTAAAACTGGTTAATTCTAAGATCCCCTTCTAGGTCTCGCTCCCGTTCTCGTTCTCGCTCTCGGGACCGTGATCGTCGACGCGATAGGGATGACTGGGGTTCACGTGGAGGGTGGAGTTCAGCTGGTGGACGACCGTCGCTGAAGGGGAGGCAGCCGGGTGAACGTCTGCGGAAGCCAAGGTGGGACCTGTCCAGACTTACCCCTTTCGAGAAGAACTTTTATCAGCCCACACCAACTGTACTCAATCGCCCAGCTTACGAAGTAGAAAAATACAGGTAAGTACTTGTTTGATTATTCTGTTGTATTGCACATTTTCTGTCATTTATGGTAGTCATTACTTTTGTCGTTATCTAATTGTGTGTGTCTTTATGCAGGAATGAAAAAGAAATCACACTACGTGGTAAGAACATCCCCAACCCCATCCAGTACTTCAGTGATTATAATTTCCCAGACTATGTAATGGCAGAGATCCGAAGACAGGGATACCAGGAGCCCACCCCAATTCAAGCTCAGGGATGGCCCATCTCACTTCAGGGAAGGGACTTTGTTGGTATTGCACAGGTTAGTTTTAAAAGGCTGGATAGAAATCAGATGTTGGACTGATTTATTTATTTAACACATGCATGCATGTGTGTGTGTGTGTATATATATATATATATATATATATATATATAAAATGTAATTTATTTTATTATACTTTGTCGCTGTCTCCCGCATTAACCATGTAGCGCAATGGAAACACGAAAGAATGGCCCAACCCACCCACATACACATGTATATATATATATATACACTTCAGCACACACACATATACATACCAATCATGATGTATACATATATATATATTTATGTACATATATATATTATATTTTTATATTTTGCTTTGTCGCTGTCTCCCGCGTTTGCGAGGTAGCGCAAGGAAACAGACGAAAGAAATGGCCCAACCCACCCCCATACACATGTATATACATACACGTCCACACACGCAAATATACATACCTATACATCTTAATGTACTCCTATACATACACACACAGACATATACATATATACACAAGTACATAATTCATACTGTCTGCCTTTATTTATTCCCATTTCCCATATAATGTCAATAACTGCATTCTTCTGTCAAAACTTCCTCTTACTTCTTAAGTATCAGATTTCACATAAGATCTTAATCAATAATCAGACTGACGGATGCTCCTGTAAGCTATGCTTCAATAGAGTCCAGTTTCCTATCATTTAAAAGACCACAACTCTGTCATAGAGATCATAATTACAAGATATTCTTATTTGTGCAATGTTTTGCAATTTAGTATTGTAGCAAGATACTCAGCATAGTGCAATCATGTAAACCTTAAAACTTATTGCACACAATATCAAAAATTTTCAGTCATGTATTGTAAATAGGGAACTTTCATCAAGCTATCTTTGTGAATCTAAGGAGAAAAACTGTTTTTGTTTGATGTTACATCATGCATAAATATATGTCTTAGTGACTAATTTCAGCATGTGACACACTCCATCAAAGTAAAAGATATAGCCAGAAAAACATTTTATATGATATCTGGTTATGCAAAATATATAGGTAACACAGACCTAATTATAGCATATGACATCTTTCCAACTTCTAATGCATAAATACTGGAAATCTTATCTGAAGTGACATCGGTCACTTAAGAAGTTATGGCTAGAGACCATTTTTCATATAGCTGTATCTTGTTTCCATGACAGTCCAAGCAAAAGGACATAAAACACAACCTATTTTAAAATTCATCCATGATGTTAATGAAATTCTATGACAATTACTCATCAAATAGAGTTATGGTCCTGGAAAATCTGTAGCTATGCAAAATGTAACCACTTAAGCAAAGGATATACATCATATAAGCGATGTTACATTCTCAAACAAAACTTTTCTGTATTCAACTCATCAATTTGGAATATACATGAAACAATTTAATGGAAAAAACCTCCTACATACCTTCATTTACTAATTTAGAAATGATTTTGAGAAGACTTACAAGAAAATGTGGTAATGAGGGCTTGAAATCAAGGTGTACTGGGCTAGAATGAATGAATGTTACTGGGAGGGAGAGGAATCAGCACTAGGGATGTCTACATCACTCCTTCAATCATCTGAGTACGCTACAGTTTCAAATGGAGGTGACCAGGTTTTTCTGGGCCCTTTGAAAAGCTTTACAAAAAAAAAAAAATCCTGTCTTACAACTACACAAGACAACTTCCCAACTTGGTTTCCTACTTTTTTCTAGTGCCAGGAACAAATGAAGAGAAGCCCCAACTGCTCACATCCATTCTCTGGCTGTCTTATGTAATGCAGTGAAACCACAGCCCCCTATCTACAACCAGGCCACTATAGACCTTTCAATGGTTTACCCAGGGTGCTTCAAATGCCCTTGTTCAGTCCACTGACAGCACATCAACCTTTGTATACCACATCATTCCAAGTCACTACATTCCATGCACGCCATTCATCCTCCTGCAAGTTTAAGCCCCAATCGCTCAAATCTTTTTCATTCCATCCTATCTCCAATTCCTTCTCATTTACCTTATCCACCCCCACTTCTGACTTGTACACCTCTTTGTCATCTTTCCTCACACATTCTCTCCATATGTCCAAACCATTTCAGCACACTCTCTTCGCTCTCTCCATCATACTCTTTATATTACATTTCTCTTTCATCCTCTCATTACTTATTCTATCAAACCACCTCACACCACATACTGTCTTCAAACATTTCAAATATGACCAATTTTGTTTTCCCAAATAATGATCTCTTTCCATGCATCCTTCATCACTCCCAGAATCTTTGCCTCCTCACCCAACTTATAACTCATTTCCACTTCCATGGTTCCATTTATAGCCAAATCCACTCCATGTATCTAAAAACTTCATTTCCTCCAACTTTTTCTGCATTCAAACTCACACCCCCAACGCACCTGTCCCTTAGCCTTGCATAATCTAAAAACCTTGTTTTTCTTTACATTTACTCTTAACTTCCTCCTCTTCCAAATTAAAAACCAACTTTTGAAATTTCTCACTTGAATCTGCAACCAGTGCTGTATCAACAAGAAACAACAACCAACTCACTTGCCAGGCCTTCTTATCACCTACAGACTGCATACTTGCCCCTCTCTCAGACTCTTGCATTTACCTCCCTCACCACCCCATCCATAAACAAATCAGAAAACCATGGTAACATCACACACACCTACCACAGACCAACCTTTACTTGAAACCATTCTCTCCTCTCTTCCCACTCATACACATGCCTTAAACCCATTAAAAACTTCTCACTATTCCTAGCCTTTACTCCACCCACAAACTCTTAGGATCTTCCACAAGGCATCACCACTATCAGCCCTATCATATGCTTTCTCCAGATCCATAAATGCCACATACAAATCTATCTGTTTCTCTAAGTATTTCTCACACACATTCTTCAAAGCAACCACTTGATCTACACATCCTCTACCACTTCTGAAACCACTCTGCTCCTCCCCGATCTGATGCTCTGTGTAGGCCTTCACCCTTTCATACAATATCCACCCATACAACTCACCAGGTAAACTCAACAAACTTACACCTCTGTAGTTTGAACACTCACCTTTATCCCCCCTTACCTTTTTACTATGGCACTATACAGCATTCCACCAATCCTCAGGCACCTAATCATGATCCATACATAAACTGAAAATCCTACCTATACCCTATTCACTCATATCTGATAGCTGGAGCCTAGAAATATTTGAATTAAGAGTGCTGAGTGGTTAATGCAACACTCAGGAGTGTGGTAAATCTACAGTCCTTATTCTAAAACATATATATATATTTTTAAATTGCTTGCGACACAAGCAGCCAGTTTAAATATGGAATAATTTCCGAAGCTAAATAGGTAAAAATTAGTGTAAAAAGTTTATTGTTATCAAAGAAAATGAAAGTTGATTGAAAAGATTTATTAAACAGTGAATGAAGTTTGAAGTAAATGAGAGCATGTAGGTGTTTTCAATCAACAAGGTTATGTATTTTCTCTCAAACGCAATGGTGCCAACTGTATGAACATGTACTGCAATATTGGTTAACTGCCAGTTTTCATTATTTTGCAGATAATTATTATTTGCAAGATTACCTAATTTTTTGTAAATCATTTGGTTCTGGCTTTAGCTTACATGACTCAAAGAAAAAATATGCAAATTCGACACTAGGAATTCAGAGGGGTGGCACTGGCACCAGCACATTACATGTGCTTTCAGATCGTCATTTTAATATTTTCATATCTATTCCCCACGATGAGCTTTGTACTGGTCACTATATTTCGGGAGGTACAAGATCAATCACATGCTATTCCTGAAATTTTATACAATCTCTGATTTCATTTCATTTCTGGCAGAGAAATCTTTGAAAATGAAGAAATGGTGGGAAACTAAAGCGGTGTGTGACAAAGTCTGCCCATACTGCAACTTATTACCTATTACTAAAAGGTGTGTCATTGTTTATTTCACACCTTCTTACTCTAATGTGATGATTATCTGAAAACCTTTCATTATAGTATGATGTAAAAGACTTGACAGGTGTCATAAACAGGTAGGGTATGGCATTAAGAGAGCAGGTGGATAAGCCAAAGAAGAGTTATAACAATTGTCAGATTTTCAAGTTTAACCAACAGTAATTACATATGACAATCATAAAATATCAAGAAATACCTTTTCCTGGTGCTACCTCCCTGGAGGGGTGAATGCTATTTCATGTGTGGCCGGGTGGCGACGGGAATGGATGAAGGCAGGGAGTATGAATATGTACATGTGTATATATGTATATGTCTGTGTATGTACATGTATATGTATGTATATGCATGTGTATGGGCATTTATGGACATACAAGTGTATGTGGGAGGGTTGGGCCATTCCTCATCTGTTTCTTTGCGCTAACTCACTGACACAGGAGACAACGATTAAGTATAATAAATAAATAAATATCTTAATATCCGAATTAATGTAGCTCCTTGATCTGTCTAACTATAAGTAAATGAATAAATGACAATAAAAAGGAGGCTATGCTATTCCAGCAGCCTGACTGATGCCAGGTTACCACCCTCTGGCCTGAGATGCTCTCGCGGCGGCCAGTTAATGTTTTCTGGTAACTAAAGTGACTCCCTTCTCCACACACACCCTTCACCTGTTTGTGTCCACCAACAGCAGCTAAGATTTGTGTCAATACAGCTCTCAGATCTGAGTGAACAGGGTATAACTAATCAATAATATAGTCACCCTTTCTTAATAAATTCAACTGCAATACAATCCACTCCAGCCACATTTCATCTTATACAAAGCTTTCATCACCTCTCCTCTCTTCACCAAACCATTCTTCAATACTCTCTCCTTTCACAGACCACCCCAAAATCAAACACACTACGCCTGCTACTTTATCATTATCAAGCACAATCAACAGTTATTCAAAATATTCACCATCACATCCTCACTTCATCACTACCTGTTACCACTTCCCTTTTTGCTTCCTTCAACAATGTTCCTATTTGTTCTCTTCTTTATCACACATCATTAATCTCCTTTCAAAATATCTTATTCTCCTATAGTTTACTGCTATTCCCTCACCCTAACTCTCATTTGCCCTCTTTTTCAACTCCTGCACCTTCCTCACAACCTTCTGCTGCTTTCTCTTATACATCCCACAACCATATGTACTCTTTACTTGTAATAACTGCCCAAATGCCTCTCTCTAATCTTTCACAAGCAACTTTCACTCTTTCATCTCACCATTTACTACCCTTTCTTATCTGCCCACCTCCCACCTTTCACATGCTACATGCATCTCTCACAAATGCCAACACTGCTTCCCTATATACCTTCCATTCCTCACCCACTCCCCTTACTCTCACCTTTTGCCACTCTACACTTAAGCTCTCCTAGAATTTCTTCATGTCTCTTTTTTATGCTTACTTGCTCTTACCACTCCCTCCTCACCAATGTTGTTTTATCTTTTCCAAAAACCTCTACAACACATTTACATCCAAATGTCTCTCTTTCACATGCCTATTAAAATGTATATATAATCTGATAATGCATGGTGATTATCTTTCCTACACGCATACATATACCTGTGTATGTCCTTTTTAAACCAGGCCTTTTTCAACACAACTCCAGAAGCTGTTCACAATTTTCATTCATAACACTGGATATCCCAAGCCCTCCTATCATACCTTCAACTGCCACATTACTTAACTTCACTTTTGAATCAACCATCACTAACATCCACTCTCTTTTACATCAACACTGGTAACACACTGACTCAGCTGCTCTCAAATCACTTGTCTCTCATGATCTTTCTTCTCATGACCATGATTATTCATGCATAAGCATGAATAATCACCACCTCTTGTCATCCACTTTCATTTTCACCCAAATCAGTCTAAATCCACTTCCTAACACTCTTTCATACACTCCCACAACTCCTGCTCCAGGAGTAGTGCTACTCCTTCCTAAGCTCTTGTTTCACCAACTCCTGACATCACTCTTATAACATTTCCAGCCACTGTTCCCATTTACCCTTAGGCTTTGTTTCACTCAGTGCCAGTACACCCAGGTTCCTTTCCTAACACGAAGTATTTATCTCTCCTTTCTTCTCATCTTGATTACATCCACACACATTCAGACAACTCAAACTGAGCCTTTCAGGAAGATGAGCACTCCCTGCTTGGCTCCTTCTTCTTGCTGTCTTTTGAAATACTAAAATACAAGAAGTGGAGGGTTTTCAGCCTCCTGCTCCCTGCCCCCTTTAGCTGCACTCTAACATGCAAGGAATATGGAGGTAGAATTCTTTCTCTGCTACCCCTTTAGGGTTCCCTACTATATGTAAAATCAACTTAAAAAAAATCCAAACTATACAAGACAAAGCTCTCAGAAACTTATCATGCACTAAAAGCACGAAACTGGATCACCTACAAATACCATAATCCTACCACTAAATTCACATTTAAAAATGACAGGTACATAATCTACAGCAGCAATGCATAACCCAAGAGCCACCCATCCATAAAACAACCACCTTAACAAATGACAAACATACCCAAGCTTTACGCTTCAATCACCTACGCAATCAAATCCCTGTCCATCAACCCATAACAGTACAACCGAACACATTCATATACACACACCCAGCCATGAACTAAACAAGACACTTTCCTACAATACTTTCAAAACACACTTCAGAAGTCACCATTCTAAATCTATAACACCATAAAAAACACGTATCATACTATCATGATTCAAATCCGGCCATCACCCATCACAACAAGCAAACAAGGCAGCTACAACAAAAGACATCTTCCTGCTTACAAAGTTACCTTCCTAATGAAGCCATACATTTTATCCCCTACTGCTCGTCATAACCTAAGCACAGACAAAACCTCAAATAATAATTTCAGATAGGGCCTTTGGGGCCACCCAGGGAATGTGGCAGAATATACAAATGCCATGGGATTCCCATAGTGATCCTGGGGTTACAACTCATCAAGACTAGTAATCATAAATATAATACTTAAGAAAGATAACAGCACTAATTACAAATATTTTTTGCCATTTCCCACTTTAGTAAGGCAGCACCAGGTATAAACAAACAATGGCTCCACTTGCTCACATGTTCTCTATCTGTCATGCACAATACACTCAAACCACACCCTAATAATAAATGACAAGAAAAAGATCAATCAATATCAATATTAAAATTCATATGAAGTGTGAGTGACTGGGAGAAGCACAAGAAACCCAAAAAGGTCATGAAGACACTGGTGCTAAAAGAAGGCGAATATGAACTGGGGTGAGGGTATCAGCAAACTCCTGGGAGAATAAGAAAAAATTTTGAACGAAGGTGAACAGTGCAAGAAGATAAAAGAGAACAAATGAGAGCAGCAGTTGAAGGAGCAGAGGGGAAAGTGATAATTGGCTAAGAAGAGGTAAATACTTCAAAAGACTTCTGAATAACTTAGAATGAAGGGCATTCAACAGTTATTCAAAATACTGACTCCACTAACTTTGATGCTAGGGTGGCAAGTGCTGAGTGTCAGGGACATGAAGGTGCGGGAAGCAAGAGTATCATGTCAAATGGTTTGGTGAAAGAAGATACAGTGAACCCCTTGCTTAGAAGACAAATGGTAAAATGGTTGGAGAGGATGGAATTGCAGAACTTTCCAAGAAACGCAGTGAATGTTGTTGACTGGTTAGTCAGGATATTCAATGAACTGTACATATGGGTCGTGATGTGCCCAAGGACTGACGTTATTTTGTCTGCAAAAAGGCTAGAGAGACAAAAGTGATATGGTATAATGGCAAGAGGGTCAAAAGTGACCAAATATAAAGGCAAGAGGGACAAAAGTGAATGTTTGAATTACAGTGGTATGAGTCTGTTGAGTATACATGGTAAGTTGAAAGGGATAGTGGTGTGATCAAGAGGGTGGCAGCATACATGCTACATCAAACTGGGAAGTAACAAAGTGGCTCTTGGTGAGGTAGAGGTGAATCAGGTTTATGCTATGAAGAATATGTGAAAAATACACAAGAGAAAAAGAAAAATTTGTATGTGGCATTTCTGAATCTAGAGAAAACATATGATAGGTATAACAGAGATGCACAGTGGAAGGTGTTAAGAATATAAGGAGGGGCAGGAAAATTACCAGAAGCTCTGAAGAGTTTCTAACAGAGTAAGCCATCTGTGGCATGACAAGAGGGTAAGTGGTTCCTAGCATTGATGGGTCTGTTGCAAGGGTGTGTATGATGTCACCATGACAGTTTAGTTTCTTTTATGTCTGGAGTGGTGAGGAAAGTAAATGCGAGGGTGTTGAGGAATGGGGCAGGCTTGCAGTTAGTAGGGGCTGGGCATGCCTGGGAGGTGGGTCAGCTGCTGTCTACTGATGACAAAACGTGAGTGAGAAACTGTGAAGTGCATATCTAAGTTTGGAAGAGTGTATGAAAGGAAAAGTTTGTGAGTGAATGTAAATAAAAGTTAAAAAGTTTAGCAGGGGAAAGAGATATGGGGGTTGGAGTGTGCAACTGAATGGACAGAATTTGAAGGAAATGGTTTGTTTTAGATATCTGGTACTGGACTAGGCAGTAAATATTACCCAGGAAGATAAAGATAGCCATAAGGTATTTATGAGGCTAATGCCAAGTGCATTGAAGAATACGTAAAAAGAGAGATCACTATCTGCAAGGCCAAAGATGGGGTTGTGTGATGGAACATAAGTCCTGAGTGTTGTATGGATGCA
>JAUUDZ010019924.1:0-11309 GCA_032361705.1 Panulirus versicolor | reverse complement strand
GAAGAAGGTTGACGCCACGTAGAGGCAGAAGAATGTTGACGCCATGTGGAGGTAGAGGAAAGTTAATGTCAGGTGGACTTAAAGGAATGTTGACTTTACGTGGAGATAGAGGAAGATTGACGCCACGTGGAGGTAGAAGAAGGTTGACGTCTCTTGGAGGTAGGGAAAGGTTGACGACACATGGGGTAAAGGAAGGTTGACGCCACGTGGAGGTAGAAGAAGGTTGACGCCAAGCAGAGGTCGAGGAAGGTTGAAGCCACGTGTAGGTAGAAGAAGGTTAACGACATATGGAGGTAAAGGAAGGTTGACGCCACTTGAAGGTAGAAGAAGGTTGACGCCAAGTAGATGTAGAAGAATGTTGACGCCATATGAAAGTAGGTTAAGGTTGACGACAGATGGAGGTAAAGGAAGGTTGACAACATGTCAAGGTAGAGGAAGGTTTACGCCACGTGGAGGTACAGGATGGTTTATGCCTCGTGGATGAAGAAGAAGGTTGAAGCCATGTGGAGGTAGAGGAAGGCTAACGCCACGTAGAGGGAGATGAAGGTTGACGCCATATGGAGGTAAAGGAAGGTTAACGCCACGTGGAGGTAGAAGAATGTTGACGTCACATGGAGGTAGAAGAAGGTTCACGTTTCGTGTAGGTAGAGGAAGTTTAACTCCACATGGAGGTAGAGAAAGGTTGATGCATCGTAGATGTAGAGGAGGGTTGACAACTCAAGGAGGTAAAGGAAGGTTGACGCCACGTGGAAGTAGAGGAAGGTTAACGCCACATGAAGGTAAAGGAAGGTTGTCGCCAGGTGGAGATAGAAGAAGGTTGAAACCAAATGGAGGTAGAAGAAGGTTGACGCCATATAAACGTAGAGGAAGGTTGACGCCACCTGGAGGTAGAAGAAAGCTTGCGCCACGTAGAGGTAGAATGATGTTGACGCCATGTGGAGGTAGAGGAAAGTTAAAGTCACAAGGAGTTAGAGGAATGTTGACTTCACGTGGAGATTGAGGAAGATTGACGCCACGTGGAGGTAGAAGAAGGTTGAGGCGACGTGGAGGTAGGGGAAGGTTGACGACACATGGAGGTAAAGGAAGCTTGACGCCACGTGGAGGTAGAAGAAGGTTAATGCCACGTAGAGGGAGAAGAATGTTGGCGTCACATGAAGGTAGTGGAAGGTTAATGACACGTGGAGGTAAATGAAGGTTGACGACATTTAAAGGTAGAGGAAGGGTGACTCCACTTGGAGGTAGAAGAAGGTTGACATCACGTGTAGTTAAAGGAAGGTTGACGCCTTGTGGAGATTGAGGAAGGTTCACGCCATGTGGTGGGAGAGGATGGTTAACGCCACGTGGAGGTAGAAGAAGGTTGACGCCAAGTGTAGGTAGAGAGAGAGTGACGCCACGTGGAGGTAGAAAAAGGATGACACCACATGCTGTTGGAAATTTGACGCCACGTTGAGGTAGAAGTTTGACGCCACGTAGAGGTAGAAGAGTGCTGAAGCGACAGGAAGATAGAGGAAGGTTGACGCCACGTGGAGGTAGAGGAGAGTTGACGGCACATGGAGGTAGAGGAAGGTTAAAGGTACGTGGTGGTACAGCAAAGTTGACGCCACGTGGAGGTAAAGGATGTTTGACGCCTATTGGAGGTAGAAGAAGGTTGAAGCCATGTGTAGATAGAGGAAGGTTGACGGTTCGTAGAGGTAGAGGAAGGTTTACGCCACATGGAGGTAGAGGAAGGTTGACGCTTTGTAGAAATTGAGGAAGGTTGACGACACATGGAGGTAAAGGAAGGTTGACGCCACGTGGAGGAAGAAGAAGCTTGACATCACGTGTAGTTAAAGGAAGGTTGACGCCTCGTGGAGATTGAGGAAGGTTCACGCCATGTGGTGTGAGAGGATGGTTAACGTCACGTGGAGGTAGAAGAAGGTTGACGCCAAGTGTAGGTAGAGGAAGGTTGACGCCACGTAGAGGTAGAAAAAGGATGACACCACATGAAGTTGGAAGTTTGACGCCACGTTGAGGTAGAGGAGAGTTGACGGCACGTGAAGGTAGGGGAAGGTTAAAGGTACGTGGTGGTAGAGGAAAGTTGATGCCACGTTGAGGTAAAGGATGTTTGACGCCTCTTGGAGGTAGAAGAAGGTTGAAGCCATGTGGAGGTAGAGGAAGGTTGACTCTTCGTAGAGAGAGAGGAAGGTTAACGCCAAATGGAAGTAGAGGAAGGTTGACGGTTTGTAGGTGAGGAAGGTTGACGACACATAGAGGTAAAGGAAGGTTAACGCCATGTAAAGACAGAGGAATGTTAACGCCACGTGGAGATAGAAGAAGGTTGACGCCACATGAACATAAAGTAAGGTTGACGCCATTTGGAGATAGAGAAAGCTACATGAAGGTATAGGAAGGTTGACGCCACGTGGAGGATGAGGAAGATTGACGCCACGTTGAGGTAGAGGAAGGTTGACGCTACGTGCAGGTTGAGGAAGGTTGACGCCACAGGGAGGTAGAGGAAGGTTGACGTCACAAGAATATAGAGGAAAGGTAACGACACGTGGAGGTAGAAGAGGGTTGACGCCATGTAAAGGTAGAAGAATGTTGGCGCCACATGAAGGTAGGGGAAGGTTGACGACACATGGAGGTAAAGGAAGGCTGATGATATGTAAAGGTAGAGGAAGGTTAACACCACGTGCAGGTACAGGAAGGTTTATGCCTCATGGACGTAGAAGGTTGAAGCCATTTGGAAGTAGTGGAAGGTTAACGCTACGTGGAGGTAGAGGAAGGTTGACGCCATGTCGAAGCAAAGGAAGGTTAACGTCACGTGGAGGTAGAAGAATGTTGACGTCGCATTGAGGTAGAGGAAGGTTCACACTTCGTGGAGGTAGAGGAAGGTTAACGCCACATGGAGGTAGAGGAAGGTTGATGCTTCGTAGATGTAGAGGAAGGTTGACGACACAAGGAGGCAAAGGAAGGTTGACGCCACGTGGAGGTAGAGGAAGGTTAACGCCATATGGAGGCAGAGTAAGGTTGACGCCAGGTGAAGATAGAAGAAGGTTGAAACCACATGGAGGTAGAGGAAGGTTGACGTTATATGAAAGTTGAGGGAGTTTGACGCCCCGTGGAGGTAGAAGAACGTTGACGCAAAGTGGTGGTAGAAGAAGTTTGACGTCACTTGGAGGTAGGGGAACGTTGACGACACATGGAGGTAAAGGAAGGTTGACGCCACGTAGAGGGAGAAGAATGTTGGCGCAATATGAGGGTAGGGTAAGGTTAATGACATATGGAGGTATAGGAATGTTGACGACATTTAAAGGTAGAGGAAGGTTAACGCCACGTGCAGGTAAAAGAAGGTTGATGCCACGTGGAGTTAAAGGGAGGTGGACGCCTCGTGGAGATTGAGGAAGGTTGACGCTATGTGGTGGGAGAGGATGGTTAACGCCACGTGCAGGTAGAAGAAGGTTGACACCAAGTAGAGGTAGAGGAAGGTTGCCGCCACGTGGAGGTAGAAAAAGGATGGCACAACAAGGAGTTAGAAGTCTGACGCCAGGTTGAGGTAGAAGAAGTTTGGCGCCACACAGAGGTAGAAGAATGTTGAGGTGACATGAAGATAGAGAAAGATTGATGCCACGTGGGGGTAGAAGAAGGTTGACGCAACGTAGTGGTAGAAGAAGTTTGACGTCGCTTGGAGGTAGGGGAAGGTTGACGAAACATGGAGGTGAAGGAAGGTTGACGCCACGCAGAGGGAGAAGAATGTTGGCGCCATATGAGGGTAGGGTAAGGTTAATGACATATGGAGGTAAAGGAAGGTCGATGACATTTAAAGGTAGAGGAAGTTTGACGCCACGTGAAGGTTAAAGAAGGTTGACGCCACGTGGAGTTAAAGGGAGGTGGACGCCTCGTGGAGATTGAGGAAGGTTGACGCCATGTGGTGGGAGAGGATGGTTAACGCCACGTGGAGGTAGAAGAAGGTTGACGCCAAGTGGAGGTAGAAAAACTTTGACACCACATGAAGCTAGAAGTTTGACGCCACGTTGAGGTAGAAGAAGGTTGACGCCACAAGAACGTAGAAGAAGGTTGACGCCACTTAGACGTAGAAGAATGTTAACGCGACATGAAGATATAGGAAGGTTGACGCCAAGTGGAGGTAGAGGAAGGTTGACGCCATGTGGAAGAAGAAGAAGGCCGACGCCAAGTGGAGGTAGAGGAAGGTTAACGCTTTGTGGCGGTCGAGGAAGGTTGACGCCAAGTAGAGGTAGAAGAATGTTGACGCCATATGAAGGTAGGGTAAGGTTGATGACACATGGAGACAAAGGAAGGTTGACGACTTGCAAAGGTAGAGGAAGGTTAACGCCGCGTCGAGGTAAAGGAAGGTTTATGCCTCGTGGACGTAGAAGAAGGTTGAAGCAATGTGGAGGTAGAGGAAGTTTAACGCCACATGGAGGAATAGGAAGGTTGACGCCATGCGGAGGCAAAGGAATGTTAACGCCACGTGGAGGTAGAAGAACCTTGACGCGGCATGGGGGAAGAGGAAGGTTGACGCTTCGTGGAGGTAGGGGAAGGTTAACGCCACATGGAAGTAGAGGAAGGTTGACGCCACGTAGAGACACAAGAAGGTTAAAACCACATGGAGGTAGAAGGTTGACGCCACATGAACGTAGGGGAAGGTTGACGCCGTAAGGAGGTAAAAGAAGGTTGACGAAACGTAGAGGTAGAAGAATGTTGACGCCATGTGGATGTAAAGGAAAGTTTAAGTCACGTGGAATTAAAGGAATGTTGACTTCACTTGGAGGTAGAGGAATATTGACGCCACGTGGAGGTAGAGGAAGGTTGACGTCACGTGGAGGTAGGGAAGGTTGACGACAAATGGAGGTAAAGGAAGATTGACGCCACGTGAAGGTAGAAGACGGTTGACGCCACGTACAGGGAGAAGAATGTTGGGGCCACATGAAGGTAGGGGAAGGTTGACGAAACATGGAGGTAAAGGAAGGCTGACGACATTTAAAGGTAGAGGAAGGTTGACGCCACGTGGATGTAGAAAATGGTTGACGCCACGTGGAGTTAAAGGAAGTTTGATGCTTTGTGGAGATTGAGGAAGATTGAAGCCATGTGGTGGGAGAGGAGGGTTAACGCCACGTGGAGGTAGAAGAAGGTTGATGCCAAGTGGAGGTAGAGGAAGGTTGACACCATGTGGAGGTAGAAAAAGGATGACACCACATGAAGTTAAAAGTTTGAAGCCACGTTGAGGTAGAAGAAGGTTGACGCCACGTAGAGGTGAAAGAATGTTGACGCGACATGAAGATAGACGCATAAAAGTGGAGGTAGAGGAAGGTTGAAGCAACGTGGAGGTAGAGGAAGGTTGACGCCACGTGGAGGTAAAGAATGTTTGACGACTCATAAAGGTAGAAGAAGGTTGAAGCCATGTGGAGGTAGAGGAAGGTTGACGCCACATGAACATAAAGGAAGATTGACGCCATGTGGAGGTAGAAGATGGTTGAAGCCATATGAAGGTAGAGGAAAGTGAAAGCTACGTGGAGGTGGAGGAAGGTTGACGAGAAGAGGAGGGAAAGGAAGGTTGACGAAATATGAAGGTAGAGGAAGGTTGACGCCACGTGGTGCTAGAGAAAGGTTAACGCCACGTTGTGGTAGAAGAAGGCTGACGCCACATGAAGGTAGATGAAGGATGACTCCACTTGGAGGTAAAGGAAGGTTGTCGCCACGTGGAGATAGAAGGATGACGCCACATGAAGGTAGAGGAAGGTTGACGCCACGTGGATGTAGAAGAAGGTTGACACCACGTAGAGGCACAAGAAGGTTGACGTAGAGGGAGAAGAATGTTGACGCCACATGAAGGTAGAGGAATGTTGACGGCATGTGGAGGTAGAGGAAGCTTGACGCCAAGTGGAGCAAGAGGAAGGTCGAAGCCACGTATACGTAAAAGAAGATCGACGCCACATGAAGGTAAAGAAAGGTTGACGCCTCTTGCGGGTAAAGGAAGATTGACGAGACGTGGAGATAGAAGAGATTTGACGCCACATAAAGGTAGAGGAATGTTGACGCCATGTGGAAGTAGAAGAAGGTTGACGCCACGTAGAGGTAGAGGAAGGTTGACGCCACATAAAGGTAGAGGAAGGTTGACGCCCTATGGAGGTAAAGCAAATGTCGACGCGACGTGGAGGTAGAAGAGATTTGACGCCACATGAAGGTAGAGAAAGGTTGACGCCACGTGGAATTAGTACAGGTTTGACGCTACATGACGAAGGATCGCGAAGGTAGACGAAGGATCGCGCAACGTGTAAGAAGATTACGGTTGACGCCACGTGAAGGTAGCGGAAGGTTGACGCTAGCTGGAGGTCAAGGAAGGTTGACGCGACGTGGAGGTAGAAAAAGGTTGACGCCACATGAAGGTAGAGTAAGGTTGACGCCACGTGGAGGTAGAGGAAGGTTGTCGCCAAGTAGAAGTAGAAAAATGTTAACGCCACAAGAAGGCAGAGGAAGGTTGACGACACATGGAGGTAAAGGAATTTTGACGACATATAATGGTAGAGGAAAGTTAACGCCACGTGGAGGTAGAGGAAGGTTGACGCAACATGGAGGTAGAAGAACCTTGACCCCATGTGGAGATAGAGGAAAGTGAAAGTCACGTGGAGTTAGAGGAATGTTGACTTCACGTGGAGATAGAGGAAGATTGACGCCACGTGGAGGTAGAGGAAGGCTTACGCGCCGTGGAGTTAGAAAAAGGTTGACGTCACGTGGAGGTAGGGGAAGGTTGACGACACATGGAGGTAAAGGAAGGTTGACGCAACGTGGAGGTAGAACAAGGTTGACGCCACATAGAGGGAGAAGAATGTTGACGCCACGCTGGGGTAGGGGAAGGATGACTACACGTGGAGGTAAAGGAAGGTTGACGCCAATTGGAGGTAGAAGAAGGTAGAAGCCACCTGAAGGTAGAGGAAGGTTTATGCTACGTGGAGTTAGAAGGATGACGCCTCGTAGACATTGAGGAAGGTTGACGCCATGTGGTGGGAGAGGATGGTTAACGCCACGTAGAGGTAAAAGAAGGGTGACGCCAAGTGGAGGTAAAGTTGACGCCACGTGGAGGTAGAAAAACGTTGACACCGCATGAAGTTAGAAGTTTGACGCCACGTTGAGGTAGAAGAAGGTTGACGCCACGTAGACGTAGAAGAATGTTGACACGACATGAAGATATATGAAGGTTGACGCCACGTGGAGGTAGAAGAAGGTTGACGCCACAAGAAGGTAGAGGAAGATTGACGCCACATGGAGGTAGAAGAAGGTTGACGCCAAGTAGAGGTAGAAGAATGTTGACGTCATATGAAGGTAGGGTAAGGTTGATGACACATGGAGGCAAAGGAATGTTGACGACATGCAAAGGTAGAGGAAGGTTAACGCCACGTGGAGGTACAGGAAAGTTTATGCCTCGTGGACGTACAAGAAGGCTGAAGCTATCTGGAGGTAGAGGAAGGTTAACGCCACTTGGAGGTAGAGGAAGGTTGACACCATGAGGAGGCAAAGGAAGGTTAACGCCACGTTGAGGTAGAAGAACGTTCACGCCGCATTGAGGTAGAGGAACTTTTACGCTTCGTGGACGTAGAGGAAGGTTAACGCCAAATGGAATTAGAGGAAGTTTGATGCTTCGTAGAGGTAGAGGAAGGTTGACGACACAAAGCGGTAAAAGAAGGCTGACGCCAAGTGGACGTAGAGAAAGGGTACCGCCACATGGAGATAGAGGAAGGTTGATCCCACGAGGAGATAGAAGAAGGTTGAAACCACATGAAGGTAGAAGAAAGTTGACGCCACATGATCGTAGAGTAAGGTTAACGCCATAAGAAGGTAAAAGAAGGTTGACGCCAGGTAGAGGTAGAAGAATGTTGACGCCATGTGGAGGTACAGGAAGGTTGACGCTTCCCGGAAGTAGAGAAAGGAAGTAGAGAAAGGAGGTTCAAGCCATGTGGAAGTAGAGGAAGGTTAAAGCTATGTGGAGGTAGAGGAAGGTTAATGAAAGATGGAGGGAAAGGAAGGTTGACGACATGTAAAGGTAGAGGAAGGTTAACGATACGTGGAAGTAGAGGAAGGTTGACGCCACGTGGTGCTAGGGGAAAGTTGACACCACGTTAGGGTAGAAGAAGGTAGACGCCACATGAAGGTATAGGAAGGCTGACGCCACTTGGAGGTAAAGGAAGATTGACGCCACGTGGAGAAAGAAGGATGACGCCACTTGAAGATAGAGGAAGGTTGACGCCACGTGGATGTAGAAGACGGTTGACACCACGTAGAGGTACAAGAATGTTGACGCCACATGTAGGTAGAGTAAGGTTGATGCCACGGGGAGGATGAGGAAGGTCGACGCCACGTGGAGGTAGAGGAAGGTTGACACTACGTGTAGGTCGAGGAAGGTTGACGCAACGTGGAGGTAGAAGAAGGTTGACGCCACATTAATGTAGAAGAAGGTTGACACGACGTGAAGGTAGAAGAAGGTTGACGCCAAGTAGAGGAAGAAGGATGTTGGCGCTACATGAAGGTAGGGGAAGGTTGACAACACATGGAGGAAAAGGAAGGTTGACGACATGTAAAGGTAGAGGAAGGTTAAATCCACATGGAGGTAGACGAAGGTTGACGCCACGTGGAGGTAGAGGAAGGTTAACGCCACATGGAGGTAGAGGAAGGTTGTCGCACCCTGGAGGTAGAAGAAGGCTGACGCCAAGTAGAGATAGAAGAATGTTGGCGCACCATGAAGGTAGGGGAAGGTTGACGACACATGGAGATAAAGGAGGGTTGACGACATATAAATAAATATAGAGGAAGGTTAACGACACGTGGAGGTAAAAGAATGTTGAAGCCACGTGGAGGTAGAAGATGGTTGACGCCACATGAACGTAGAGGAAGGTTGACGCCACCTGTAGGTAGAAGAAGATTGACGCCACATAGAGGTAGAAGAATGTTGTCGCCACGCTGGGGTAGAGGAAGGTTGACTACACGTGGAGATGAAGGAAGGTTGACGCCAATTGGATGTAGAAGAAAGTTGACGCCATCTGAAGGTAGAGGAATGTTGATGCCACATGGAGTTAGAAGAAGGTTGGCGCCAAGTAGAGGTAGAAGAATGTAGACGCGATATGAAGATAGAGGAAGGTTTACGCCACTTGGAGATAAAGGAAGGTTGACGCCATGTGGAAGAAGAGGAAGGCCGACGCCAAGTGGAGGTAGAGGAAGGTTAACGCTTTGTGGCGGTCGAGGAGGGTTGACGCCACGTGGAGGTAGAAGAATGTTGACGCCACAAGAAGGTAGAGGAAGGCTAACACTACGTGGAGGTAGAAGAAGGTTGACGCCAATTAGAGGTAGAAGAATGTTGACGCCATATGAAGGTAGGGTAAGGATGATGACACATGGAGACAAAGGAAGGTTGACGACATGCAAAGGTAGAGGAAGGTTAACGCCACGTCGAGGTAAAGGAAGGTTTATGCCTCGTGGACGTAGAAGAAGGTTGAAGCCATGTGGAGGTAGAGGAAGTTTAACGCCACGTGGAGGATGAGGAAGGTTGACGCCTTGCGGAGGCAAAGGAAGGTTAACGCCACGTGGAGGTAGAAGAACCTTGACGCCGCATGGGGGTAGAGGAAGGTTCACGCTTCGTGGAGGTAGGGGAAGGTTAACGCCAAATGTAGGTAGAGCAAGGTTGACGCCACGTGGAGATAGAAGAAGGTTGACGCCACGTAGAGGTAGAATAATGTTGACGCCATGTGGATGTAGAGGAAAGTTAAAGTCACGTGGAATTAAAGGAATGTTGACTTCACTTAGAGGTAGAGGAAGATTGACGCCACGTGGAGGTAGAGGAAGGCTGACGCGACGTGGAGGTGGAAGAAGGTCGAAGTCACGTGGAGGTAGGGAAGGTTGACGACACATGGAGGTAAAGGAAGATTGACGCCACATGGAGGTAGAAGACGGTTGACGCCACGTACAGGGAGAAGAATGTTGGGGCCACATGAAGGTAGGGGAAGGTTGACGACACATGGAGGTAAAGGAAGGTTGACGACATTTAAAGGTAGAAGAAGGTTGACGCCAAGTGGATGTAGAAGATGGTTGACGCCACGTGGAGTTAAAGGAAGGTTGATACCTCGTGGAGATTGAGGAAGGTTGAAGCCATGTAGTGGGAGAGGAGGGTTAACGCCACGTGGAGGTAGAAGGTTGATGCCAAGTGGAGGTAGAGGAAGGTTGATACCATGTGGAGGTAGAAAAAGGATGACACCACATGAAGTTAGAAGTTTGAAGCCACGTTGAGGTAGAAGGTTGACGCCACGTAAAGGTGAAAGAATGTTGACGCGACATGAAGATAGACGCCAAGTGGAGGTAGAGGAAGGATGAAGCAACGTGGAGGTAGAGGAAGGTTGACGCCACGTGGAGGTAAAGAATGTTTGACGACTCATAAATGTAGAAGAAGGTTGAAGCCATGTGGAGGTAGAGGAAGGTTGACACTTCACGGAAGTAGAGAAAGGTTATTGCCACATGGAGGTAGAGGAAGGTTGACGCCACATGAACATAAAGGAAGATTGACGCCATGTGGAGGTAGAAGGTTGAAGCCATATGGAGGTAGAGGAAGGTGAAAGCTACGTGGAGGTGGAGGAAGGTTGACGACAAGAGGAGGGAAAGGAAGGTTGACGAAAAATGAAGGTAAAGGAAGGTTGACACCACGTGGAGATCGAGGAAGGTTGACGCCACGTATAAGTACAGGAAAGTTTCTGCCTCGTGGACGTAGAATTAGATTGAAGCCATGTGGAGGTAGAGGAAGGTTGACGCCACGCGGTGCTGGAGGAAGGTTGACGCCACGTTGTGGTAGGAGAAGGCTGACGCCTCATGAAGATAGATGAAGGATGACTCCACTTGGAGGTAAAGGAAGGTTGTCGCCACGTGGAGATAGAAGGATGACGCCACATAAAGGTAAAGGAAGGTTGACGACACGTGGATGTAGAAGAAGGTTGACACCACGTAGAGGCACAAAAAGTTTGAAGCAGAGGGAGAAGAATGTTGACGCCACATGAAGGTAGAGGAAGGGTGAGGGCACGTGGAGGTAGAGGAAGCTTGACGCCAAGTGGAGCAAGAGGAAGGTCGACGCCACGTATACGTAAAAGAAGACCGACTCACATGAAGGTAGAGAAAGGTTGACGCCTCTTGGAGGTAAAGGAAGGTTGACGAGACGTGGAGATAGAAGAGATTTGACGCCACATGAAGGTAAAGGAAGGTTGACGCCATGTGGAAGTAGAAGGTTGACGCCACGTAGAGGTAGAGGAACGTTGACGCCACATAAAGGTAGCGGAAGG
>JAUUDZ010019913.1:0-11310 GCA_032361705.1 Panulirus versicolor | reverse complement strand
CATTTGATGATTTAAAATCATAAAAAAAAACTGTTTGTAAAATGCCAGAACACATACAGGAGCTGAACAAGGCTGATTGATGATTACAGGACGCGACCCTCGTTAACGACTGATTCAAGTCTTGGCGCCTCCCTGAGCGACCCTAGGTAACGCAAGTCTCAACGTCGCCTGATCAGACTTGTAACTGAGCCGAGAGATGAAATTTGGCTCGTGAAACTTTTCTTTTTTTTTTCTCGCCGATTGGATCTGATGAGATTGGATGTGCCGATTAAAAGATTGGATCCGCTTAATGAGACTTTTAAGTCACAAGATGGAACACTTCAGCGTGGCACAGTACACACAGACACATGCACAGACATTAACGATAACGAAGAAAACGGCTCGGTGAACGTCTCCAAAGAAAACGTGAAGTAGGAAGACAAATTTTAATTGTTAAAAATCTGGAAACGGATTTTTGATTTTTTTTTTGGGGGGGGGGGAGGGGAGGGGGAGCTGCAGTCGTTATGGCTTTCTTTGGGAAATTGGTTTACATAAAGACACTTAGTTTACCTGGTGGTTTATGGTTTGCCTCAGGTTTTGGTTTACCCAGTAGGTTAAGGGTTTACCTTGTAGATCAGTGGTTTACCTGGTAGACCAAGGTTTACACAGGTCAAGGTTTACCTGTTACGCTAAGATTTACCCAGCCTGCCTTACTTCACCTTGTAGGTGATGGTTTACCTGATAGTCCAAGGTTTACCTGTGGGCCATGGTTTACCTAGTAGAACATGGTTTACTTGATGGTAAAGTTTCTATCCTTGGTTGTGAAGACCAGGTACTAGATGCTCCACCTGAAGGTACAAGGTGGTACAAAGTACTAGATGGTTCACTTGATGATTTTAGGCCGCACACTCGGTGGTACTAGATAGTTCACCTGGTGGTAAAAGGCACTAGATGGGTTTACCTGATGTAAACCCACCTCAGGAATTAGCTGGTACTCCTGATGGCACTTGTTGATGCTAGGTACCAGGGGTTCACCTGCTCGACCTACATGGGTCGCGGTACTAGTTGGCATACATGAGGGTACTAGGTGGTTCACGGTACTAGTAAAAGGTGCTAGGGGGTTCACCTGATAGTGGTAGGTGGGATAGTGGTAGGTGGTGCAAGGTACTAAGTGGTACACATGATGGTACTGTGGGGTACTGAGTACAAAATGGTGCACCTGATGGTACGTGGTGGTACATATGTTGGTACTAGGTGGTCCACCTAATGGTACTAGGTGGCCTAAGGTACAAAATGCTACACCTGATGGTCTTAGATGGCGCATCTGATGGTACTAGATGGCACAAGGAATGGTATTAAGTGGTACACCTGAATGGACTGGGTGGTACACTAGATGCCACTAGATGGTACATCAAGTGGTATTAGTTGGTACACTAGATAGTACTAGGTGGTACACCAGATGGCAGTAAATAGTACAAGTGGTACTAGGTGGTTCAAGGTTACAAGATGGTTCACGTCCTCCCCCAGATGGTTCAACAAGTAGTACTAGATGGTTACAAGGTACAAGATGGTTCACGTCCTCCCCCAGGTGGTTCAACAAGTAGTACTAGATGGTACAAGGTACGAGATGGTTCACGTCCTCCCCCAGGTGGTTCAACAAGTAGTACTAGATGGTACAAGGTACAAGGTGGCTCACGTCCTCCCCCACCCAGCCAGACTGCTGGTGAAATATCATAATGCATTATAGGTTTCCGATGCCACCCCACAGGTTCCCCCCTTCCCCCCACCCCACCATGGTCCGCCTAGCCAGACACGGGCCACGTATTCCTCACTGGCCAACTTGGCCAACCTAGCCAGCCACACCAAAGCCATTGATCCCCCCCCCCCTCACACACACACACACGGACCCCTGGGGAGCGACAAAGACGTGTAGTGCTGGACCTCCAGCAGTAGAAACCCAACCAGGTATTATTGGAGAACTTGAGAGTGACCTGACGAAGATGTGATCGAAGCAGGTCCTCATGAGTGGAGGTAAGAGAAAGAACATGGGGGGGTTGGGAAGAAAGGGTAAAGGAGTTGTGGGGTTGGAGGAGGGGGTTAGGGCTCCCCAAACTTTCATGGGTTACTGATGCATAATGTTGGCTTTGAGCAGCGTCTAATGGGAGGCGTGCCTCGCAGGAAAACTGACATAATTGCCTCCAGTGTCTACGGTCCTCGAGAAAATTGAAACAGACCAGATGTTTTATGGCAGCGATGTGAACACACAGCTGAAATAGCACACAAGCCGCGAGGACGAGTCACTCGCTCAGGAAGAGCCATGATAATGGTATATTTCAGCGACGGAGGAATTGATGTTGGACGAAGCAGTGCACCCTGGGGGAAGTGAATCGTGCCTTTCTCCTCCTCTCTTTGAGTAACTGAACGTATGAGGACAGACTGCGAGATTTAGATTTGTTCTCTCAAAGCAAAAGACGACTCCAGGGAAGTTACGTAAAGGATTCAGTTGTGTCGGTGTAAGAAACTGCTTTACCGTCGCACGAGTGCTACCAACGAGAGAAGATAGTTAAGAGCTTAGGGGTCACCGAGTTAATCTAGATTGTACGGAGTGTTTCTTTACCAGTGACGTTATCAACACCCGGAATGACCTCCCAGAACATCGCCTGTCACTCTCCGGTATTGAATAATTCATTCAACCACCCATGATAACGTAGTGGTATATTATGCTCCCATCTCAGCCGCTGAACTCGCCATGCCCATGCTGCGGTAACTTACCAGCATTGATCAACCCGTGTCGCCTGCTTTAAGTAAACAAGAAATTATTGTACCATCCTTCCACATCAGGAGTAATATCGCCATGGGAAGTCGCGAGGCTGGAGCTCAGAGTTGATCTTTATTATCACCTAAAAAGCAAAAATGAAGGGATGCATTTGTTTGGTGGAGGGATGCACGGCATATTCACGTTTACACAAACGTCAAACTTTCCTGTTGAAATTGTCTTCATACATTTTGGTTCTGCAAGGTATTTCTACCTGTTTCCCGCACGACGAGTTATGGAGGGAGTTTTTAATTTTATCTTTAAGATATTCATTGTCTAGATATACACACACAAAGCACCTTAGTGAGACTTTGGGTGAAGGGCACATACCTAAGGGTAGGTGGAGGCAAAGACGGAACGTACAGTGGGTACAGTACATCGACATGGGAGGGTGACAGGCGGGCCCGATTTGGGCTCAGGGTCTCAGAGGGTCATCCCCTCTCTCGTCAGGAGATGAGGGAGGTCCAGTATACAGTGAATACATGGTACATAGTTACTGAGTTTATAAGTGATGCTGTTGTAACATAGGTAACAAACAATATCTATGTAATACAAAGCAAGTTTAAGGTATGTCATACATATACAGAACAACTTAACATTCGAATTACAGTATATTCACAAAGTACATATACTCAGGTTGTAATTGGAACAGGACACATGTTAGCGTACAGGTGTTAACTCATTAACACTGATAGCAGTATGAGAGGACAAAGATACAATACAAGCTTATGCATACAGTTCCAGAATATACTGGCACTGGACATGTTGTTGACATTCACAGTAATACAGAGAGGGTCAGGCAGGAAGTGGAGGGTGGCGAGAGAGCCATAGCTTTGCCATCATTTTCCTTTACTGTTTTTAAGGAGACTTCGTCTTAGTAGTGCTAAGATCAGACCACCTCGCTTGGACTATGGGGTCTGTGTGGACGATGGGGTCTGTGTGGTCTGTGTATCTGTGTAATTCTCTGTCAACAACGGTGTCCTTCAGGGCTCTGTCCTGTCTCCTGTGCTCTACCCCTGTGTTCATCAACAATTTCCTTTCGTCTACAAATTCATAAGATACGTTCCAGAACACTTATGTCAAGGAACCCACTGGAGTCGGAGGGTTCGATACATCATCTGAACCGTTTTCACGCCGACATGTTTGGAAGAAGAAAACTTGGACATCGAAGGGCAGATCCGGAATCGTCAGTGATCAATTCGTGTTTGAATTTGATTATGTAAATAAGTGAAGACGTGACTGAAATGAATGAGGGAGCATAAACCCAAAGTAAACAAGGCTGGTTACATCCTGCAACATTTACAATTTCCCTTGGAATTATAACAAATTTGACAGTTAACGCATAAGTGTTGGAGGAGGTTGTATGGCTACAGTTACTAGGGAGTTGGGCAGACAGCAACTAGAGGGAGGAAGTGCGATACGGAGGCTGGGTAAGAGACGTTCAAGAGATTTAGTGATGTGGCGTCAAAATCTGTGCAGAAATGAGAGGGTCTCCTGTACTTATGTACCCACCCACACGCACTCACCCACACACACTCACCCACACGCACTCTTGCCATCCACCACACATATCCAGATGGTAGAGTGCGGGCTAAGTGTGTGTGTGTGTGTTTGTGTGTGTGTGTGTGTGTGTGTGTGGTGGGAGTAATGAACGAAATCCATCATCATTAAACCTCCCATGTGCCACATTAAACCTCTGCACTATATATCTCGCCACTAAACCATCTATCTTGTCCTCTTTTACCTCTTCTAATCATCCAGAAATAAAGATAATGATAATGATATTAGTGATAGTAATTGATGATGGTAATGATGATGATTATAATCATAATTTTATCCATGGTGTCTGGTCCTCATGGTGGGCCCACCTGACTCTCACCAAACTGGGTAGAGGTCCTCACCCATGGGGGCCAGTTTGGCTTCTCACCCCCGGAGGTGAGGGGGGACAGAGGGGGGCCCTCACCCTGGGGATCATCAGGTGGGTCTTCGCCCCCTGTGATCACCAGGGGGTCCCCTCACCCTCGGGGGTGAGGGGTGAAGTGGGTGGTCGGGCGGACCCTCATGCCTGGGGGCCAGAGGTGTGTCCACCATCGGTGCAAGGCACCCGCGGGCCCTCTTTATTGCGGGCCCCAAAGTAATGTAAAAAAGAAAAGTGGCGTTTTATTTGTCATATTTATAGATTTCATTCAACCTTGTCATTGATTCATCGATCATAGAACTGAAAAAAGATATCTTTTTCCAATAAATCAGATCAGCAGTTACATGTTATTATTGTATTGTCTCTTCTGGACGTATACTTTGCGTTATGTATAACTTGGATAGATACATCTACCATTATACAACTGTAGGTATCGCTCTTGGCCTCTGTATGTGTGAATTTCTGTTATTTTGGATCAGAATGGTTTATGAATTTTCTGTCTATACGAGATCATTACGGTCGGGGTGCGCTTGAGAAAATTGCGTCAGGTGGCTCGAGGTGTTGAATACGCCTTTGTGGCGGAGGGGGAGAGGGGGGGGGAGTGTCACGTGGGCCATCTCCTGGGGAAGGGGGGGAGGTGTCACGTGGGCCATTTTTTTTGGTGGGAGTCATATGGGCCCTCTTCTTTTGTGGAGGGGGGGGGGTGGTGGGGTGTTTTAGCGTCTTTTTACTACGGGGAGAGGGGGGGGGGGGATTCAGGTGGGCCATTTTTTGGCGAGGTGGAGAGGGTCAGGTCGGCCATCTCCTCTCAGGGGATCTGTTGGGCCGTGTCCTCTCTGGGGGTCTTTTGGGTCATCACCGCTGTGGGGGTCTGTTGGATTCATCACCTCTGGGGTGGGGTCGCAGGTCAGGTGGGCCATCTCCTCCTGGTGGTGGTGGTGGTGTTGTGTGTGTGTGGGGGGGGGAGGGGGGGGAGCGTCAGGTGGGTTCTCCTCGTGGGAGTTCACACCCACTTCCGGCTGCCACTTCCGGTCCCCCGGTCGACTAACTATCCGCTTTTATTTATGGATCTTTTGTGGCGCTGGACTGGCCTGCTGCTGCAGCTGCTTCACTTCATGTCCCGCTGGAAAACCCTCCAGGAAAAGATATCTTAAGGTAGACGACCCCTGGGCTCACCACGATGGTGCCTCTAAGTTGAGACTTAAATGTCTTAAAATGCTCTGAAATAGATTTCCTCTCTTACTGCATAACCTCTCGTTAATATCTCCTCTCCTGCAACATTTCCTGACAGTTTCTCTGCTCTCCTACAAAATTTCCTGACAGTTTGTCTATTCTCCTACAAAATGCCCTCAGGTTGATACCTACTGTCGTACAAAATGCCCTAAAATCAATCTATTCCCCTCCTTCGAAATGCCCATCTAGCAAAAGTCGCTGATTTGAACCGCTACATCTCTCCAAAACTCGCTTAGACTGAGTGTTTTTTTGTTATTTTTTCCTGCCCTGCCAGAGGTCTAGAATGCCTTGATGGAGCTGACCCTCTGGGAAAAGAAGGAAGAAACACCTGTTTAAGAACGGAGCCGAAGGTTCTCGTGTGAGGGTGAGGGTGGGTGTGGTGTGGGTTCTGGGGGGTGTGTTAACGGTATACATATTGCCTCTCTGTTGGACGCGGTCTGCATGGATGACCCCCGCCCCCACACACTGGGAATCGACCCGTCCGGGTAGCAACGTCGACGTCGAGTGGCTGCCTCGCTTGACAAAGTCGACAAGTTGGTGCGCGAGTCAAGGTCGACTGTCGGAGTGACCTCACGAACCTTGCAGGGTCGAGAGTAAGGTCAGACCTGGTTCAGCAGGGGTCAGCGGTGGGAGGAATGGTTAACAGCGGACGAGGGGGTGGTCAAAGGTCACACTCACTGGGAAGTTATGAATATGATAAAAGGTCAAGCTGTTGTTTTCCCACACTATGGCCTCATCCACACTGTAGCCCCATCCACACTCTGGCCTCGTCCACACTATGGCCTCATCCATACTATGGCCTCATCCACACTGTGGCCCCATCCACACTCTGGCCGCGTCCACACTATGGCCTCATCCACACCACGGCCTCATCCACACTATGGCCTCATCCGCACTGTGCCCCCATCCACACTCCTCATCCGCACTCTGGCCCCAACCACACAATGGCCTCATCCGCACTGTGGCCTCATCCACACTGTGGCCCTATCAATACTGACTTCATACGCACTGTGGCCTCATCCACACTGTGGTCCTATCAATACTGACTTCATCCACACTGTGGCCCCATCACGTTGTGGCGCCATCCACGCACATAGTAGTGTCTTGCCGGATCGGAATGTCGTCTCGTGGTGGTGGTGGTTGGTGGTGTGACACACGTGCAGTTTAACCCTCTCTCTCTGTACAGTTGTTTGGTACTAATATAAAATCATTACATCATTTTGTTCTTTGGCTTGAATTACGCAATCGTCGTGCTCAAGTGTCGTACCGTCTTGCTCGAGGGCCATACTGTTGTGCGCAAGGGTCGTACCTTCGAACACGATGGCACGACCCTCGTGTTCGAGGGTCGTGCCATCGTGTTCGAGGGTCTTACCATCGTGTTCTAGGGTCGTGCCATCGTATTTAAGGGTCGTTCAGTCGTGCCATCGTGTTCAAGGGTCGCACCATCGTGCTGAAGGGTCGTGCCGTGGTGCTCAAGGATGCAACTGCCAGCCAGGTTTGATCTGATGTGTGCCACAGTAAGGGGCTTAGTTTACCGCGCCGCTCAGGCTCATCCCGTGAGCTGGTGGTGTAACAAGATTACAGAGGTTACAAAGGGTCTCCCTCCGTCAGACCCCAGTGGCCAGATGATCATTGTATAAATTGTTACAAATGTGATTCATTACACAACAGGGTTTCGAATGGTTAACTTTACCGGCTGGGTACAAAAATGAATACAGTCTTCGAATTTCAGGTATCTTGTTATTAACACTAAGGTGACATTTCTTGCAGGGTTTGTTCCTAAAATGCTCTGTTCTTTACAGTTCACATGATTACCATCTTCACATGAACCAAAGCGCCAATAGTACCTATAGCCTAGCCTCAGTTAACAGTTACACCATATCATGTAATCTGGTCATCCTGTTACTTTCTCCATATGACATGTCGTACGTCAAACATTTCACTGTAATGGAAAATGTTTCTGCTAGTCTACCTTCCCACTCGTCTGTTTGCTTGCAGAGGAGTCTCTTACTTGCATCCTAATTACAGTTTTCAGACTTATGACTGACAATGTAGTTGTGGTGTTTTGAACAGCATGCGTGGCACGGGTCAAAGCCTTGCATGTTGCACCAGTCCCCCGGGTGAGAAATGAGCCCTGATACGCAGTATATACCGTAACAATATGTATACTTATCATACATACACTGTCAGTATTATAATTATCATACAGTATCAGTATGTATGCTTATACGTACAGTATCAATATGTATGCTTATACGTACAGTATCAATATGTTTAGTTATTATCATACAGACAGTATCAATATGTATAACTATTATCATACATACAGTATCAATATGTATACTTATCATAAGTGCAGTATCAATATGTAAATTTGTTATCATACAGCGGTATCAGTATGTATACTTGTTATCATACACTACCACTGTGTACGTGCACTTAATTCGTTATCATACATACAGTAGCAATATGTACACGTCTCTCGCTATACAGCATCAATGCATAACAAACATAATTACGAGTTATGTTCGATCTTCGGCATTGAAATTGTTGCTGGAGTTGTGTGATTTGTTTTTAAAGTAAACTGTATCATTGTGCCAGATACAGTAGGAGGAGGAGGAGGAGGAGGAGACTGTAGTATATAAGGCATGTGTGGTTGAGGCCACAGCCAGGGCAAACATGAAGGACTTGACCTTTTATCATATTCATACATCATGTCTCCTCCTCCTCGTGTGTTGACCTCTCCTCCCACTGTGTCCACCCCAGGTAAATCAGATCTGACCTGCCTGGCTGACTCTCGGCCGCTAATACTGAGCTTTATCACCGTCATGCTCAAGGGTCGTAACGTCGCACTCAATGGTCGTAGATCATATTCAAGGATTGTCTTGCGTGCTTAAAGGTCGTACCGTTGTACTCAAGGATCGTACCTGCGTGCCTAAAGGTCCCACCGTCGTACTCAAGGATCGTACCTGCGTGCTTAAAGGTCGTACCGTCGTACTTAAGGATCGTACCGTCGTAAACCCATAGGCCGTACCGTCGTAGTAAAGGACTCAAGATACCGCACCAAGTAACTGCCATACGACTCTGTGAAAGTCCATACCGCCAGAACTCGCCCCCAACACTGACTGACACCCGACCAGACACACACGGGGTCACATGACCTTACCATACGCTGTTCACGTCAGAGTTACGAGTTATGGACGATGCTGGAGTCTGTGTGTCAGTGATTTTTTTTTTAATCTTAAAAGCTTAAGCTTTTAAAAGTTTAATTAAATAGCCTCTGACGAAGGGCTTTATCGGCTGTTCTGGTTGTGGATTGTTGGAGTGGTATAGCTGAGAGAGGGACGAAGAAACACGTTAAACACTAACCACAAATATCCCAGGGGCGCTGAGCTACTGAAGGTGCAGGATGATAGTGGGTCGGGAGAGATCAGTGTTGGGAAATAAAGAGATGGTCTTGGCACAGGAGCTGGTGATGGTGGGCGTCAGTGACGAGGCACCACAATGAGACCCGCCAGGAATATGACACGCCAGGGATCACGCTGGGACTCGTGCGCATGCCCACGGGGCAGCTTGCGTCTGGTGGCACACATGGCCAAGACTTCAGGTATCGGGGGCCGGGTACACTTGAGCAGAGCGAGTCAGCTGCCTGCCCGCCTTCCAGCGATGATACCCGGCTGGAAGGTCAGGTCACTGAAGCCGAATGTCGCCAGCTGTGAACCACTCTCCTGGCTGGTGGACCGAGAGCGGCTCTTCTTATGGAAGGATCAGGTCATGTATAATTACAGCGGCACGTTTTGACCTGCCCCGGCCCAACATCGAGTATAAGGCGTCGCGGGGTTACACCACAGGGGCGGCTGTCGGCTGGGGTCGCCAGACTCATTCCTCTGGTGGTGATTTAGGTCAGGTGAGGTCACGTTGCTGCCACCACCACGTCAGGGCGTCGTCGTCAGCGACACTTCGTGGGCCGACGGGTGGGTCGCTCCCGTCTTCCTCCTCCTCCGTCAGTGTGGCCGGAGGAGCGCCACGCGCCCCCTGGGACGTCAAGACTGATGTGCTAGACACTGGGTGAGGATGGGTGGACATCCTTCCCCAGATTATACAGAAGTTTTTGAATGTATTATCGGATGGCTCGACGTTGTACACTGTATTTTGGTCCCCCCTTTTTAGTGGGGGGGGGGGGGTGTTCTCCGCTAGACATGGTAATAAGGCATAAAACCCATCCACTGTGGTTTCTAAAGCCACAATAAACCCTTGGACTGTGTTTTTTTTTCTAAACCACAATAAACCCTTCGACTGCGGTTTTTTAAAGGTTCGTAACAATTTAGTGATGTTTTTTCTCTCTGTCAATGTGGTTGTAACTCACTCTTGAGGAATTGAACAATGTACTGGGGTTGTGAACCTCCATAGTAGTTCCGAAAATCTTTTGGTGAGATAATAAGTTACATATTGTGAGGTTCTGAATCCTCCTTCCTGAAGTTTTTGGTGTATTTACAAAGGTTTTTAAACCTCCCTGTGTTACAACAACACTTCCCTAAGTTTTTGGTTAATTTTCAGAGGTTTTCAACCTTAGTGTATTTTGAAATGCCATTCATGTGGCTTTTAACTCCTTGGGTTATTATAACCTGTTTATTTACTTATGAAATCCCTTTATTCGGTTAGTGAGGATTTGAACTCCCCCATTGCAGATTTTGATCCCATGAGTGGGTCGATGATCCTCCTCTGAAGTCGTGCATCATTCAGCGAAATTTTAAGCCATACAGTAAAATATAAATATACACGTGTTTATGAACCTACACGTGCAGTTATAAACCTACACGTGCAGTTATAAACCTACACGTGCCGTTATAAACCTACACGTGCCGTTATAAACCTACACGTGCCGTTATAAACCTACACGTGCCGTTATAAACCTGCACGTGCCGTTATAAAATACAAGTGCCGTTATAAACCTACACGTGCCGTTATAAACCTACACGTGCAGTTATAAACCTACTTAAATGCAGTGTCAAACCATCCTGCATGGAGTTAGATTTACTTAATATAGTTCTAAACCTTTATCTTTTTAAACGTCCTCAGTACGATATTCAACCTCTGTTTATAGTCATCTGCTTTACATAGTTGAATTTAATTAATGTGGTGTTAAACTCCTTAAATGCAGTTTTAAGCCCAAGCTTCCGTGTTCATGAGCTTGTTGCTTGTACACTCAGTACACCCTCTTCTACACCCAGATACAATCAGTACACCTTCATCTACATCCAGATACACTCAGTACACCTTCATCTACATCCAAACACACCCTTTCCTGTTTCATCTACACCCAAATACATCATTTACATATTTACTGCACCCAGGCACACCTGCA
>JAUUDZ010019902.1:0-11310 GCA_032361705.1 Panulirus versicolor | reverse complement strand
GGTGCAAGGAACCACCAACGATAGCAGCGTTGCTCGTTAACGAGAAAGAAACCTGAAGATGCTCCAGCCACAGAGGTCTGAACCCTCATCAACGGCCAGCACCAGCTGGGTCACATACAATCCCATCATGAGACACATATCATCATTATCATTATTATTATAGTCTTTCTTTTTCTATTTCATTTTACAAGAGGCCAACACCCACCACCTCCAGGACGTCAATAGAGGAAACCGTAGAGGGAGTGCCAGAGTCAGGTAGGGTCACTTCTCCTGTAACTGGACTGCAGGGGGAGGGTTCTCCCCAGTGTGTAGACTACGTCACAGCTGTATGGGCAGCTGGGATCTACGTCACAGCTGTAGGGGCAACTGGAATCTACGCCACAGCTGTAGGGGCAGCTGGAATCTACGTCACAGCTGTAGGGGCAGCTGACTTCAGATATGTGACTAATGAAATCAGGCAGTAAGGATGAGGAACAGTTTATAAAGCTTCAGTGAAAATCACTGCCCTTGACCAACACCTTTCCCGAAGCTGTTTGAGCCTCATACATTACTCGAGGAGGTGGTTGTCCTCCCCCGCACGTGGAACCGTGTTACCCTGGTCGGTGCAAACACGTCACCTTATGCTAATTCCAACAGTCAGTTTGAGCATGATGTACTCCTGACTGCATAATTAGCAAGCACAACAAAAAAAAATATGGAGGGCAAATACGAACGATATTTATGAGGAACATAACAGTGAAGTAATGAAAAGCATTACCTGAAATACAATAGCTGAAATTCTCCTGTGTACCTTAATACAAGAGAAATTACAGCAAGTTCAAGATAGTATGTAGGGTCTTCCCCTGACCTTGGTGACACTGACAGAACAGCCAGTGAGGTTAGGTCTCAAGGAGGCAAGCAGGGTAGTACAGGCCATCAAGACACGGAACAAGTGATTCTCATGCCAAAAGGCAAAGAATATAGCTGCTATAGGTAGGCATTACTCATATAAGAAAGATATAGAAAAGTATTGGGTATAAGACGGTGAGAAAGATGATGATGTAAATCAGAACACTAGATTGAAGCCCTCAATACCGGCATTCATATCTGACTCAAATGTTCTCATTCACACTGGAATATGAGCAGCGAATATCCTGGTGACTGACTGTCTTGTGAGGTGATTGGTTGATGGTTTATTGGCTCCCACCACTCATAAGTTCCTGGTAATTTGAGTCTCCACAATGGCTGCCAGATAAGATTTCCTCTTCATGTGGATTACTTACACGTGCGTTTCACTCAGTACCTTGTGACGTCTTCCTTACGTAACCCAGGCTAGCATGGGATGACCTATGGTTCAACCCTTCCGGTAAGGTTAAGATAAACATCAGTTATCTCCCACACACGAAGTTACAACATTAGAACATTCAAAGATAAATATTAGTTATCTCCCACATACGAAGTTACAACATTAGAACATTCAAAGATAAATATCAGTTATCTCCCACACACGAAGTTACAACTTTAGAACATTCAAAGATAAATATCAGTTATCTCCCACACACGAAGTTACAACATTAGAACATTCAAAGATAAATATTAGTTATCTCCCACACACGAAGTTACAACTTTAGAACATTCTGAAATGTTTAGGAAAGTAAACATGTAAACACCTACAACCATCTGAACCCCGCGTATCTTATACCTTTAAACCTTGGCCACGTGATAAACCTTGGCCACTTGATAAACCTTGGCCACATGATAAACCTTGGCCACGTGATATACCTTGGCCACGTGATAAACCTTGGCCACGTGATAAACCTTGGCCACGTGATAAACCTTGGCCACGTGATAAACCTCGACCACGTCATCATCCTCATATATCTTGTGACGCCGGAGGCCATTTGAGAATCCATCGTGTGTGTGTGTGTGTGTGTGTGTGTGTGTGTGTGTGTGTGTACCCAGCGACCAGAACACGTCATCCTCCACACCACAGTTCCCTCCGCTGTCCTTGAAACTAAGTCTTCCTCTAAGATTATATATAGTATTACTCTTGTTGGTTATGTGATATGTCTACACATGACAGTTGGCTGTCATCATCATCGTCATCTCTGTTCCACAAAATCTCGTCCATTGATACTGGGAGCAGCCGGGCGGAACCCTGAGGCCCAACCTCTTCCCAGTGTTGTGCTACGTGGGTAACTTAAGCATCAAGTTACATGCTGCTTGATAGTCAGGAAACCATTGCTTCCTGGAAATGTGGGCGTGCGCTGTGCGTAAATCGTCTGTAAAGATCGTGCGTAGTATTTTCCTTCGTTAATCCTTAGATGCCTAAGTTTTAGCATATTACTGGACTTACGGGACTGGAGTCTAAGCCATAGAATTGATAGCCCCATGGTGGCCGAGCGGTTTAGGTAACAGACTATCAGTTTGATGACCAAGGGTCGAGTTCCATGCGCACTGTGATGATCATTATTAATAAGTCAATTCACAATTGTCATGTTAGTCTTCACGGATGATTGTAGGTTACAAATGGACGTTGCTCAGTCACCTAAACCAAGTGCTGACACATCGAACATTTCTACAGCCCGCTTGGATGCGACACATCTTGAGGGTGTAGGACCTCCCTACACCCACCCATCCGCTGGTGTGACACATCTTGTGGGTGTAGGACCTCCTTACACCCACCCATCCGCTGGTACGGCACATCTTGTGGGTGTAGGACCTCCCTACACCCACCCATTCATACTAAGTGTTTCTCGCTCGTCGTCCCTCTACAGCCGCCCAGACCCTAGGAAAGTAGGAGCCTCAAAGACCAGACTTATGCAGAAGGGAAAATGATGTGTATGGCATGATATGCTTATATGCTTTTATAGGTAGATATATCCATGTCGCTGAACCACCTCTCTTGTAAATGGTTACTACGGCTTCTTTCATGACCGCCCAGTGTTATGAGAGGCAGTGCGATTATGGGTAGGGGAAACAAAATAACTCGTTTGACTGAAGTCGTTGAGGAAAATATCCAAATGAGAGATCAAGAGAAAAAGATTAAGGTGGCTTACATTTGTGAGTAACTGATGCACGTATGATGATATCACTGGTCACATAACCTGAGGTCAGAAGGTCACATGACCAGGATATGAGTGCAAGTCTCGGACATTTCGGTTTCGAGTCTCCATATATGACTATATCAGTAGATGAAGAAGCATGGAATTAACACAGACAGAGAGACACCCAAGTAGCAGGGCTTGTAATGATAAGGAATGTCACACTGTTGTACATACTTTGTGATTCACCTCCTGCTCACTGATGCGAATATGACAAACACAAGAACCAAAGTAGCTCTCTTCCCCTGGAGACTGCCACAGGCTTTGTTTCTTATTGTGGAAGTGGACAGGTTGCCATCGCTGAGTATAACCCAACATAAAGCAGATGCATGTTAAAGTTATGCATTTATCCTCACTTCGTTCATTGGTCGCATTTTCTCCTTTTAAATAAACCCGTATCGTTATGTTTGGTCTTTTAGACGTGTTTCAGAGCCTAACCTCTCGAGATACTGGCAGTCTGATTAGCCTAACTTGGTTATCATGCCGGGTAGAGCGGCAGTGCGGGAGTGCACACATGCTTCCGTGGTGTGTGTAACACCCAAATGGAGAGGAAGCTCAGGGACTCAAGGTGGTGCTTGCAAGCCACAGTGATCACGGTATGTTTTTGTTCCAGTCGACTCAAACACTCGAACATCTGGGGGAGGGGGTTGGGGGTTATAGTGCCCCCAATCTCAGTGGCCTTGTCTCTTGGGTCATCAATTTAACCAGAGACAGGAGAGTAATTAGCTCTGTTATGTCTCAGAGCTTCAGCATGATTTTGTCCAAGGTAGAAAAAAAAGGGATTTGATTTCCATCTCATGAACAGAATATTACAATCTTTTATGAATATTTTGATGACAATGTTATGTTCATTTCATTGTGCTGATGTACTCATTTCTAAGTTCTGTGGGCAATGCGGGTGAGTGCCAGCAAAAAATCCGTGATTCCTATTTACAAGAAAGATGGTTTCTTAGTGGTCAACAGAAATCATATGGAAATTATCTAAAAAAAATTCTGAAGGCGAGATGTAGCCATTTAGAGTTGGCTGCAGTAAACGTTGATGTCTGAGCAAGGAGCGGTGGAAAAAATTTCATTTGCATCTTGGGGTTGGTTCATTATTCTGCTTAACCATGCAACAATAAGAAAAGCGGGGGAGGGGGTAGTGTAACTCAGGGTTGCGTCTTATAGAGTCAAAATCTTGCAGCGTTTTACACCAGATCACTTATGATGTTATTCTTCATCATTGACCTACGAGTCTTGTTCTCTTCTGTGTATCTGTTCATTCCTCATCATTGATCTACGAGTCTTGTTCTCCTCTGTGTATCTGTTCATTCCTCATCATAGGTCTACGAGTCTTGTTCTCCTCTGTGTATCTGTTCATCCCTCATCATTGATCTACGAGTCTTGTTCTCCTCTGTGTATCTGTTCATCCCTCATCATTGATCTACGAGTCTTGTTCTCCTCTGTGTACCTGTTCATCCCTCATCATTGATCTACGAGTCTTGTTCTCCTCTGTGTACCTGTTCATTCCTCATCATTGATCTACAAGTCTTGTTCTCCTCTGTGTACCTGTTCATCCCTCATCACTGATCTACGAGTCTTGTTCTCCTCTGTGTATCTGTTCATTCCTCATCATTGATGTACGAGTCTTGTTCTCCTCTGTGTACCTGCTCATTCCTCATCATTGATCTACAAGTCTTGTTCTCTTCTGTGTGTCTATTCTCAACCTACATTTTGCTATGATCTTTCGCTGTTTGTGTAAGTGTACGTATGTGTGTGTTCGTCGGTTGGGTCCTGGATGTGTGCACATCACGACCAACGTGTACATGTTCATGTATCTTTATAGTTGACACTTGACGTCTGGTGTGGATCCTAACCATTAGGTGTTAACAGTCATTATGTGCCAGCAACATATATAAACAATACGTTATAATCAAGACTGGACTCCTGGACAGTTTCTCCATTACTGTCCATATTTTACCAGTGTTTATGTTGACGATGTTTTGCTGGCAACACAGTGCCTCACGCTTTACTGGTCCTTATTAGTGTTAACAGAGATACGTCTTTATCATCTCGTTCGTAAAACTGTAGAGAACTTTATTGTAGCATTTATGCTTCCTTCTGTACCGTGCATAAGCACACTGTTCATGGGAAGATAGGCAGATTTACCTGTTTTTGATATACATATTATTTGTGTATATTTAGGCCTGGTTTGGTATCTACATATGATATTGTTCCAGCTACTCCATATATCATATATGACAACAGTTAGTGTACATTAAGATATATAACGTATATGCAGTCTAGCAGGTCATATTATAACTATATTAAACTACAGCTATGTGTTACTGTAGTAACAAACATTCAGATATCAACCATCCAGTTGTCACAATAATGAGGTTAAGTAGACGATAGGCTAACATTAATAGATTGGCACATATCAGGCTGGCTAACTGGGACAACCCCTGTATCTTACTGATCATCAACTCTGTCTTTATAATGTATAATTATAGATAATCAGACTGGCTAAATGGGACAACCCTGTGTCATACAATTTACTTGTGTTTACAGTGTATAATTATTACAAATACAGTATAATGTATAATTATTATAGATACAGTATAATGTATCATTATTATAGATACAGTATAATGTATCATTATTATAGATACAGTATAATGTATAATTATTATAGATACAGTATAATTTGTGATCACTGGAGAATGAATGTTTGTATGATCTTCTCTTGTGTAGGCTTCCAATGTGCTCGCATGACATCCCCTTGTATAGCTTGGCTCTTTGTTGACATTAATTCTGTCATGCACGTGTCATGTTGTGGCAGGAATATGACGAGGTGGTTACCTGCTTGTGATCCCAGATCTGCCAATATCATGTTGGCAATTATCTGTGTTCATTCGTTTTCTAGTCAACTCTCATCACTGATCAGGTTTATGTAGGCACACACACACACACACACACACACACACACACACACTAAGACATAGTACATATACACCAGATGAAGGTGAAGACAAAGAGCATCGCAGAAAAATGTAATTTTCTCTCACTTACCTTTTGTTTTTGTTTAAATTCGACAAATTATAAGTGTAGCACCGACCACTAGATCATTCATGGATCACATGTATAGTGAGAGCGTAGATGGTCTCAGGTTAATATACCTTAACACCTGGGGAAGGTGTTAAAGATCTCACTGATGGTGGCTGTAGCTTGATATTGATGGGCTTAATGACCTTGCCAGTTAAGAGGCCAAATACCCAAACAACCAGCCAACCATTATTAGATCCTGTTGTTTACATCTGTACCCAAGGCTGTCATGTATTGGTCCATCTGCTTCTCTAACTACCCCTCTGAAACTAGTTATAATGTATTGACTGATTCACATATGGCTGACATTCAAGTGGATATATATTCTTCATGAGATTATTGATATTTGTCGTTATTGTATGATGATCGCGAGGTTGTCTGTTTATCATATGTGTTCTTGATCGATTCTTTCCATTATGGTCGAGTTCAGTGTTGAGCATCGTTGTCACTCGGGGGATTGTCCTCGGGACAGTCAATTTATCGTCTTCCATTTTCTTAGTTATATTTTGACGGATGTGGACAAGACGGAGAGTGGTGGTAGAGGTAATGTGTTCGTACGTTCTGCCAGTACCACCACACTTGGCGTATATGACTTCCAAAATGCTGACAGTTCATGGCAAAACTTCCTCTCGCTCTTTTTTTTTTTTTAGGTTGTATTTGATGGGACATGGCTGTAGGAGAGAGAGAGAGAGAGAGAGAGAGAGAGAGAGGTGGGGAGGTGAGGTAATGTGCAGCAGAGGACGGGTAACATGTCATCCAAGCGGCAGGTTCTTTGGGGACACCGAGGTGGGCAGGTGTGTCTCAGGTGTTGCTCCCTCACTTGTCTGGAAGGTTGGGTGTTGCTTCTTAGTGATAACCACGAGCCACGTCGGGCCTGGATCTGGCACGTTACATCAACACAACACACCACTGTTGTTGAGTCCTGGTTGTACGTAGTAGGGCTGACGTGCGTGCGACCTGTCAGACGTAACGGAGAGGTGTCGAGGATTGACGACCTGAATGATTATGTATTAATGAACCTCCTCAGCTTCTGCCACCTCACCGAACTTTTCTGTTGTGAGTTTCTTTTTTTCATGTTGTTGATCACTGGTGTTTGCACTGTCTCCACGTAATGACCATACGAACTGTTCTCGCTCTCACAGATAGACGACTCCTTAAGTGCTCTCAAACTCATGTTGCGGTCATCTCCGTGACACCTGAATTGAAGGGACAATTCTATCCTACGCTTGTCAACTCCCCCCCCCCCCCTCTCCCCGTAACACCTCTGTCACACACCGTCACACACACACACACACACACACACACACGTCACCTTCGTCACACATCGTCACCCTCGCTACTTTGCCTCATACCACTGTCCACCTCCGCTAACTCCATCACTCTCCATCACCTTCACTACCTCTTGTCACGTTCTATCACCCTGGCGCTGGGTCATGTTCCTCTCCCTATCCTCCCTCTCCCATGACTTTGGGGAGGCCATCCCAGAGGATCTCCGATCCCTCGACCATCGCGCTCGCCCCCCAGTCCTCCCTTATCCATAACCCTAACCTTCCCCATCCTTCCATCCCTCCATCCATTCTTCTCCATTTAACGGAGCGGTGGTAACTATGGGGAGGAGATGGGGGAGTGGGGAGATACCAACCACCCCAGTCGCTTCCTCCTTCCCATGGGATCGAAGGGGATCCTTAAGGTTCTGTCTCCCAGAGAACTTGGCCGCCACACATTACCTGTAGTATGTGAATCAGTCCTCGACATTTTACCTTGTCCTTTGGTTACAAAGGTACAACTCCTGAATTCAGCTTGTTACACAAGGTATATCTACCTTAATCTTTTGTATCCAAGGTTAGTTTCCTACGGAAGATACGTTGTAACTGCACAGTTCACACTAATTTGCCATAATTTGTCACAGGATGTATGTTAACCCTACTTTTTCACTCCTCGGGACTTAACTTACCTCACTCTTTTGGAATACTTAACTTCTCAGAGACACAGAAATATTAGCTTTACTGAAGTGATTCGTAAATATTCTCCTTATTTATCCCAAGACAACAAAAGGAACTTTGAAAGTGATTTACAGTTGTTTACATTTCCTTTAACAATCATTTACAAGATGGAATCAGAGTTTTTTTCTCAAAATGGCGGGTTTTCAAGTATCTTCGCAGGAAAACAGCTGCAGAAGTTGACACAAAATGTAAAAACCAGAGACCATTTAAGGTAACCTTTATACAGACCACTTAAGTTGACCTTTATAGAGACCACTTAAGTTGACCTTTATGGAGACCACTGAAGTTGACCTTTATACAGACCACTTGAGTTGACCTTTATAGAGACCACTTGAAATTTAACTTTTATATTCCCAGTGTAGAAACTGGGGCGAATACAGACAGTGTCAACGTTCACCAAATCAGTTTACTTATCCAAAGAATGTTATCTCCATTTCCACAGTAATATAGTTTTTAAAACTAAGATCATCACAGACCATCATTTATGATAATAGAATATAGTTTTCAAGCATTCTTCATTCCCATATCTTGTATAGACACACGTAACGCTCTCCATAGATTGTATGGTGGTAATACAGGAGAATATATAGGGATTTGCTTTTAGGAATAATGAGGCAAATTGATGAAGACAGTCTGTGGTTTTGACAAGGTATAGACGTTCATTTTCCTGAGTATACGACCAGTTTATGAATAACGGAGATTTAGAAATGAGGTAAGAGGTTGGTCGTGTATGGTCAGTGTTGTGGCTCAGTGGGCAAGTAGTCAACAAGGGTAGCCAGTGTATAGAGCAACACAGGAGTGACCATTCACAGACCACACGACACAGCTTCTCTGTGTTTTATGACGGCTATGTAAACGTGGTGATGCGTCTGGACAGTAGGGAAGTAGGAACGTTCTACCCAGCGTCTGTTTCCTTAATAGTCAAAGCTACTTTGCCTGGGATATGTTTCTGTGTTTACGTTTAGATATGTAAACTGTTAATCACTCGAACACGACGCCGTGCTCCGACCCCTTTGGTATGGTGACGTGATCTGTGACTCAAGTCTTGTAGTGAACCCTTGTTACTTGAATTCTGAGATTGTTACAGTGAAGCACTGGCTCGTGAGATGGTAACTGTGGTAAAACATTCCTTCCCCCCCCTTCCCCCCCCCCCCCTTTATTCTTCGATATTTACCGTCGTATTATTAAAGATAATCTTACGAGGGCTTATCCAACCTGAGAGTCATATCTAATGATTTCAGCAGTAGTGAAGAGTGGACCAACGAAAACACTTCTGCCCATCGAACTGCCGTTTAAGTTATTTACGACCCAGCTTGAGTCTGTACGACCCAAGTGTCGTGGTGCTTCTGGTTGTAGTCGTATCTCTGCACGGACCATGGCCATAGATATTCCCGGACGTGACCCCTGGTGGTGGCACGGAGACCACCGTCGCTATCGGTGCACCACAGTCGTACGACCTTCCAGTCTGTTCAGTTTCCACAGTGGGACTTGCGTGGTTTGTCTCCCGCAGCGAAGACAACTACAGTATGATCCTAACCTGCAGACCAAAACGAAAAACGAACAAAAACGTACCAAACCGCGCTGGTTAGGGGGAGAGCGGGTGTGTCCCTCTCGGGCACACCCGCAGGCCATGGTTCCTCTGACAAGACACACCACACACATATAGATCGTATGTGAAAGGATCAGAAACTATGTTGATATTGATGAACATATAGATTTTATAAATACGACTCGTCATCCTGGAAACCTTACATAAGCGGCTCAATCAGGCTGAGACGCTGCACGATTGGTCTACAGTGATCAGCAACAGGAAAAATATATGTTACACTTGGGTATATCATAGAACTTCAGAGATGATGTGATTTTGTAACATAAAGACTTTACATCTGCAGCTCAAACACGCTACTAGACTACATTAGTGAGCCATGATTCATCTGCCAGCAATAAGAAAATAGGAAAATGAATCTTTTTTTTTTTTATAAAGCCATCTTAAGACAGACAAAACAACTAGATTTACTCGGCCATCCTATATTCTCTGTTGATATCACCTTAATACTATAACCTCATAGATAAGAGATACAACACATTCTCACCCGTCCAGACATGGTCAGACCTGGGGCGCGCATGCGCTGAGCATTGCCGTGGAGCATAACACTAATGCTCTTATACAGATAACGCGAAATTTTCCTACATACGTAATCATGCCTGGTAACGCGTCACCTTGGATTGACACAGTTACATTTCCCACACTTGCCCCTGGAACCGCATTTTTATACTATAACCAACAGCTATTGAGGTTGCTGGTTACAGATGAAACTGACTCCAATTCGAAATGAACGTGTTTGTCACGAGATTACCCAAAGTGAACGACTTCGTCGTACGCCAGGCACCAGCAGTGTGGACTCATGACGTCACGCCATCCATGTAACTTTCACCACTCTTATTTCTTGATCATCTGCCGTAAAACACTTTTCTCCAGTTCTTCCTGCAATACGCATCCTGTTCCATAACTCACGAGCAATCTTGCATTTAGCTTCCAGGAGTTAATTCACTCCGTCTGGAAACATTCTTTTGAAAGAAGTAAAGATTAATGACATTTCCAGCTTAGGGAAAATGGGAAGCAGTGACGCTCGTCATATTTTTCATCAAAAATTCGTTTTCTTTCAAACGTAAGATCCCTTTTGTCCCGTTCTCTCCGAAATCTATTTTCTCAGACTACCTCAGCTCAACTATGAAACTGACTTTCGCGCATCAGCTTAACTATCAAACTGACTTTCGCTCATCAGCTTATACTATCAAGCTGACTTTCGCTCATCAGCTTAACTATCAAGCTGACTTTCGCTCATCAGCTTAACTATCAAGCTGACTTTCACTCATCAGCTTAACTATCAAGCTGACTTTCACTCATCAGCTTAACTATCAAGCTGACTTTCGCTCATCAGCTTAACTATCAGGCTGACTTTCGCTCATGGCTGACGCCGCTTTATTAGAATTATTTACTGACATTATTTCAGTTAAGGGGGACCATGGCATCACAGACAATAGTACCTGCAGCAGACGACAGCCTCTCTCTCTCTCTCTCTCTCTCTCTCTCTCTCTCTCTCTCTCTCTCTCTCTCTCACACACACACACACACACAC
>JAUUDZ010019891.1:0-11313 GCA_032361705.1 Panulirus versicolor | reverse complement strand
AGAGGTGTATAAAGTGAAGGAATCATATTCAAATCAACTATTTTTTTGGAGATATTTTTTTTTTGTTTTTGTTTCATGTCTTTTCAAACTTTGAATGAAAAAGGGAGTCGAGTGATAGTTGATAATAATTAATGGGTATTGTACTTCGCCAGTGAAAACAGAGTTCTCATTCAAATTGGCACATGAATATTCTGGTCTGGTAAAAGAAAAGAAATATTGAAAAAAAAAACACAGAGTGACTTGACCAAGTGCAATACATAGTTGGATGTAGTGTGTGACTTGACTACATGATATAGTGTGTGTGACCTGACTGCATATACAATATGTGACCTGACTGCATATACAGTGTGTGACCTGACTTCATATATAGGGTGTGACATAACATGTATATAGTGTATGACCTGGGTATATGCATGTATGAACTGACTATACAGTATGTGACCTGACCAAGCACAGTGTGCGAATTGACAACACACAGTATGTGAACTGATATATAACATGAGGCCACACCACATACGTATAGTATGTGACCGGACCACATAGACTATCTAACCTGACCATATAGATTTCGTAACCCGTTCAAATAATGTGACCTGACCACATCAGCTGTCAAACTCAACACAGACTTATGGTGTGAACTCTGCAAAACTTCATATCGCAAATAAGTGTATCAAATACTTCCACTAACAAATGGGAGGCAGAGTTTTCACAATATTTAGATAATGTGGTGGTAAGAGACAATAGATAAAAAGGAATTTATAACACCAGTTTATACCGTGTCGGTACGAAGGGATTTTTTACAAGCTGGACTCAAATCACCATAACATTGGCACAGCTTTACAACGCGACTTCGCTATAAATCAATCCAAAATGCCCAGCTTCGTACTCAGGAAGAATGCGGAATGGTAGAATGTTTTATGTCGCGAATATTTAGGAGATGTTAAGAAATGTTCATGATTTGTTTCATACACATTTTCTGTGTTAACAGGAGACGTAGCGTAATAAAGATTTTACTGGCAGACCGGTTTAAAGTATGGGCAGTACATAGGAAAGTAAGACGGCAAAGGCACGGATGATCTTTACACATGGGAGCATAAGGGAAAAGCTCGGTAGCGGAAGACCTGACGTTCTTTTTACAGGTCCGTGGGAAAGCCAGGTAACGGAAGACCTGGTGATCTTTACAGGTCCTTGGGAGAGCTTGGGAAAGCCAGGTAACGGAAGACCTGTTGGTATGAGTACATGAGAAAGCCAAATATCAAAAGAAATGTTGGTCTTTGTACGTGGAAGTAGACGGGAAAGACAAATAACAGAAGACATGATGGTCCGGGTCCATGGGAAGGACAGATAACAGAAGACTTGATGGTCCGGGTCCATGGGAAGGACAGATAACAGAAGACCTGATGGTCTGGGTCCATGAGAAAGACAGATAACAGAAGACTTGATGGTCTGGGTCCATGGGAAAGACGGATAACATATGACCTGATGGTCTAGGTCCATGGAAAAGACAGATAACAAAAGACCTGGTTATTTTCGATCATGGCAGTACATTGAAAAGCCAAGATAGCAAAAGACTCCACGGACTTCGACTAAGTTATCTGCAGGAGGAGAGTAATAGGATCCTACAATCCTGGATGCGGGGCGGTAAAGCAGAAGGCACCTCGCCACTCGTTCCGCCACACCAGCAGGACAGCAACCATGAGGAGATACCGCGTACGATTGAGGGAAATGTATTGACTAGGGAAAATCTATAGGAAAAGAAGGATGGGGAAAACACATCGAGCACGGGAGTAAAACAGGAGGATCCTTTAACGATGGAAGGATACGCCAACGGAGATCGATTCCACGCATAGATTTCGATGGGGCGGAGGTGTGAGGGAGAGCCTCCTTCCTCTTCTGTCCTTACCTCATCCACTTAGAATAGGAATATAGGTGGAGTTAGGTCTTCTCCGTGTACCCCCCGGTCTGTACACTCACGTCTTTACACTCCCGTCTGTACACTCCCGTCTGTACACTCCTGTCTGTACACTCCTGTCTGTACACTCATGTCTGTACACTCCCGTCTGTACACTCCTGTCTGTACACTCCTGTCTGTACACTCCTGTCTGTACACTCCCGTCTGTACACTCCTGTCTGTACAGTCCCGTCTGTACACTCCCGTCTGTACACTCCCGTCTGTACACTCCTGTCTGTACACTCCTTCCATCTCTTTCGTAAGTGTTGTTCAACCACTGTCGAGGGAGATGCGGACCCCCAAGTGTAATCAGGAGGGGGTTTGCGACACCGTTTCGGTGAGACAGGTGTGTACAGTAGTGGCTTTCGAGTTCCACCTCCTATCCCTAGCGTTTGCTGTCTTTTCCTAATCCGCACACACACACACACACACACACACACACACACACACACACACACACACACACACGCACGCGCGCACCCACTTCCGTATCGCTTGGCATGTGGGTCGACCGGGGTCATGACTGGGGCAAGCAGACCTCACTTACCTCAAGGATCCCTTCCGGCAAACATCTTGTGTGCGCGGAGAACGCCACCACTGGCTCGCTCCCCTGGTTCTCAAGGTCACACACACACACACACACACACACACACACACACACGCACGGAGCCTGGTCAAGGTACAGTCCCCGACAGAGAACGAAAGATTTAGATGAACGGGAATGTTTTCGTGTTGGGTATGTGGGGGGAGCATTAAGGCGCTCCCCACATACCTGGCCGCCTCAGAGGGCGGCCAAGCTCGCCCAGCTGTTCGGTTGTTTTCTGAGACGAAGACGTAAATACGTAGACCATAGCCAGTAGTCTTAAGGCAAACCTGTATTGAATGAGCCAACTTTGATTTACATTAAGCTCCGTCATCGGTGAACATCACGGTGAACAGGAAGACAGAACATTGGAGTCCTCCTCACCTTATGATGAACAGGAGACTGAACACTGAAGTCCTCACCTAACGTACACTGTGTAAGAAGCCAGAAAACAAACAACCTTATACTGCCTAGTTTACCTAACGATTGTAGCTGATCTTAAGTAATTCCAGTGGGGGTTGCCACTGGAAGTGATGTCAGAGGGCCAGACAGCCACTGGTTTTTGTAGGAACTGAATAAATGAATAACGGTTTATTGAATAGTGGCAGCCATTCGTCTGAAGATATATATGTAGTTGAGAAATTACAGAACTGTGGGGGGTGAGGGAGGTGGGTTAATAACAATATCTAGTTAATTAATCACAGAACTATGGGGTAGGATTATAACAATATCTAGTTAATTAATCACATAACTGTGGGGTAGGATTATATCAATATCTAGTTAATTAATCACAGAACTGTAGGGTAGGATTATAACAGTATCTAGTTAATTAGTCATAGAACTGTGGGGTAGGATTGAATTAATCACAGAACTGTGGGGGTTATAACAATATCTAGCTAATTAATCACAGAACTGTTGGGGGGGCGGGAGTGTTATAACAATATCTAGTTAATTAATCCCCAAAAGAGATTATGCTCAAGGTTGGAGCTGGAGACTTCTACGATTTGCGTAAGCAGGACGGGTGGTGGGTGGCTACACAGAGCAGGGAGTGTGGCGGAGCAAATCCTATGGTTGTGCCCGAGTGTGTGTGTTGTGTGTGTGTGTGTGTGTCCGTCCTCGTTCATCCTAGGTAAGGTTCCTGCGTGCACCCTCCTCCCTCTCCTGGGGAGAGGGGGAGGTAAGGAGGAGGAGGAGGTTGAAGCCTCGGCTGCTCCCGCTGCTGCACAATGTTGCGACCTTATCTCAGTGTGGTTGGTTCGCCCGGGGCTGATCCGGGTTGGCTTGAAGATGTGCCGTTTGTGGGGTGACACGCGGGCGTCGGGGGGAGGAGGATGAGGAGGAGGCACGACGCCCTACATGGTGGGCCACGCCAGCCTGACTGGTGTAGGCGGGTGGTGATGACGCAGGGTGGGCAGCTGGTGCCCCGACGGATACGCCACCTGGTAACCAGGTGGCTTGCAGGCGAAGCTCCTGGGTGATGGAAGAGCTGGACGACGTAGTCAGATCACTTCATACCCGTCCGCTTGAGACTATCTCAGCTGGCAACACGCTCCCGCCGGCACACCCTTCTTAAACCCCCCCTCCTCCTCCTCCACTCTCACCTCCTTTTGTGAAATTCTTTGTGATGCTGAAGAGACACCTGACGGGCTTAAGCTCCAGCGGGGGGGAGGAACGATGTTCCCGTTTGTCGGGCGAAGGGTTGGTTCGACCGCGGGGGTCGAAAGGATGAGAGATGATGATGATGTATAAGAGTGTAGTAATGTTGGCAGCGACCAGGGCATGATGCATGCGGTAGCTGGGTGGAGCAGGCAGACAGACGGACGGACGGACGTGTGATATATTCGGGTGCTGGAGCTATTGTAATCTTTCTCCTGCCTCACGCTGCCGCCTCGGTAGGGCCATAACCTTTCACCGCCTCTCCTGCTGCACTGCGGCACACGGGCACGGCACGGAATCACGCCTCAGCACTGCAGAGCATTAACAGTGCCCTTCCCTGGTACTAGGTGGTAAGGCAGCCGACGACTAGTAGGAGGCACATTACCGGTATTACCCGCCTGGGTGTCCGGAGGGTTAGTGACGTCTGCCGCAGTGAGCCACAGCGCTTTTTGGTGACTGTCAAGTGTCACTCCTTCGGCCCGAGTAGATGTCTTATCTTTCTGCCTCAGCTACACATGGGCAGGTGGCTCTCAGTCCACACATGTTTTGATGTATCATTCTCATACATTCCACTCAAGAACACACAACTGTAATACAGTCTTACACTATGATAACAAATACTCCACTACACACAGTGCATGACGATACACCTCTGCACAACGTTACACCGTACACTTTATCATAGTATAAACAGGACACGGTAGTACACATGTTATACCAAACGAAGTACATTGTGCTACACTACCTTATGTATACATACATACGGTACTGCACTTCTGGTATACTTACATAATGCTACACTAAGTTTCGCTGAGCTACACTGCATTACTTTACCTTTTCTTATACTTCATTCTGATTCTTACATTTGTTTTAACCTCTTTTCCGCTCTCTATACCTTGATCGGTCTTCTTCCTCCTCCTCCTCCTCTTCCTTCGTGATCGCTGTCAGCCTTGCCGGCTTTATCATCGTTGCCTACGTTCTAACCACCACAGGAAGCGATAGGTATAACAATACCATCGCCTCCTCCTCCTCCTTATCTTCTAGGTCTAGGTACGAGTCTTTACATAGGTGATTTAGATTACCTTACGAAGGATAAGGCAGCCACAGGAAGTGGGAAGAAAAACAAGAGCAATGAAGAGAAACAGAAAGATGGAAGAGAGAGAGAGAGAGAGAGAGAGAGAGAGAGAGAGAGAGAGAGTGAGAGAGAGAGAGAGAGAGAGAGCGAGAGAGAGAGAGAGAGAGAGAGTGGCGATAGAAAAGGCACGTAGGGAGGAGGATAGAGTAGAGTTGTGATGGTAAGGGAGGCACGTACAGAGGGAGACTAGCAAGAACAGTATTAAATGACTATGTGGAACCCCTGAGGTATACGTCTGGAGGCAAGGGGAGGGGAAGGCAGCAGCGTGGGTGGTTGGTTATGTAAGACATCCTGAGGGTTCTCGTTAATACTCACGTTTTCACCGTCTGTCGTTCGTTCCTGTAATGTTTTACCCTTCATTCTTAGACGAGGGATGTTGACCCCTGATGGAAACCTCACATTATTATAAAGACTGCTGAGTCTCCTTCCCTGTGTGGAATCCTGCTCCCACACGGCGGAGAGGGTTCTAACCCCATATACTCTTTCGACAGGTGTGTCTAGAGCAGTCCAGCTTGAAACGTCTTTCCCAATATGACCTTCAAATTTGACGCACCATTCCCACGCTGCAATTTTGGGTTCTTTCGATATTGATTCGTTTCTCGTTGGCATGAATTTGGTTTGGCTACGGGTGTGTCCGCCCTCACCATTGATAAAATCACGTAATACTCGACAGCGTTACGTAATATCTGTTTCTTTCCCTCCACCGCCAAGACTTTGGAACTCTCTCTACTTACTCCGTCTTTGCTCACAGCTAGGACCTGCCTCTTTTGAAGAGGTAGAATTTTCCACTTCTTCGAGAACTTCTAGATTATTTTCCTTTTTCTTTTATTTTCGTCATTTTTATATCATGTAAGGTTTCCTTAAGGCTTCAGTGAAGGGTTTCTGCTGTGACAGGAGCCTTCAGCATGATAAAGCTGTGTATGTACACTCGGCCACAGGAGTTCGCGCGCACACACCTGTCATAGTATATTTATGTCAACTGAGCTGGTAGTAGCAACACTGTATGGGGGAGGAGGAGTGAGGGGGACGTGGTACGGCGTGACGTGAACTGTCAAATAGACGGCGGCCATAAATAATACAGTCAGACTGTTCCTGTAGATAGATGGGTCCGGTTGTATGTTTTGCATGGTTGATTACGATCAGGCTTGTAAACAACAACGGCCGTGAATGTCAATGAACATAATGATGTTTCGTGGTGTTGCTAAGAGCTGCTGTTGGCGTACGGGGGCTGTCAGTCGTTACGTAATGATTATTACGGATGATGACGCTTTATTACCAAGTGTTTACTATGAAATTCCATCACAGGATTCTGTTTACTATGTAGTTAGATATAAACACAGCAGCTGTGTTATGAACCTATTACTATGTTACTGTGTAGTTAGATATAAACACAGCAGCTGTGTTATGAACCTCTTACTATGTTACTGTGTAGTTAGATATAAACACAGCAGCTGTGTTATGAACCTATAACACTTAAGAGCAAATAATCACGTCTTGTGACCTCCAGACACCCACCTTCTCCCTCTACTGCTCCCCCCCTCCCAGTCCCCCCTGACACACCCCTACGCTGTTTCCACCCACCCTTCTCTGGCCAGTGGTATCGCTGTCTTCGCACGTCTGTAATTGCCTCTAATCATATAATAAAGCGTCATTAGCACTTACCCCAGTAATACTTGTGCTCACCGCCATTTACGCCTGACATCATTTAACAGTTCACATCACTCTACTGTGTTCCACGGAACTTGACTCCTCCCCCATACAGTGTTACCAGCTCAGTTGACATACTTAAGTACGTGCTCGCGAACTCCTGTGGCCAAGTGTACATTTTGATGCATGACCAGGCGCTTAGTGTCGCCTCCTCCAGCTTTGCTGTGGCCCTGCTAGCATTGGTTTAGTCTGACCAACCTTGCTCTGAGCAAACTTTGCCCTGGCCTTTTCACCCTTTGTTCCAGCCCTTCTGGCCTTTCCCTGACCCTCTCGGCACTTTCCCCTGACCCTTCCGGGCTTTCCCCTGACCCTTCTGGCCAGCCAGGAGCGGTGTGTTGACACTTCATCAGGTCGGGGGGATCACGTAGCCATATCTGGACGTCGACCATGGACGCTGGTGAGCCACGCTCTCTCGTTACCGACCTCGTGGAAATTTTCCTCTTCCACCTCATTTCATTCGCTAGAGTTACCCAATATTATCCAGTTGGTTAGTGATAGACGTGCCCCGAGGTCACACATGTATGACGCGTGAGTTTAGCTCAAGTTTTCTGAGCCAAGAGCTCATGGCGTCCTGAGGTGCCGCGAGACATGACCCCGAGATTAATTAGTATGGGTGTGAGCGGGTTTATAGCCGGGCTGAGTCTCCAGTACACGGCCAGGGGAACTAACTCAATTCAAAGTTCAGCGGGGAAGTCATTCACTCGCGGTGTCGCCCAGGTTAGTCAGCCAGCTCCTCCACCCGCAGCTCTGCGTTGAGGCACACGACCGAGGCCAGCCAGCCAGCCCCCCAACCCTCGTCATGTTTTCACCCATAAGGCCACATTTTCTTCAGTAATTTCGTAACCACTTCAGCACAGCGATACGACCTTTTGAGTGCGATGACCTGGTGTTTGACCTGACCCTCACTTAGGGTCAGGAGACGTTCATCTCCTGGTGTTGGAAGAGGAGGAGGAGGAGTCTTCCTTCTGACCAGTTAGACCCTAATAAACAGACTTTACTATTAAGGGTTTATTTCTTCACAATCCTGCCATGTAAAGTGTTGTTGTATTTTAGATGAAGGAGCCGTGTCGGTGCAGCCGGCCCAAGCTGGTGGCATCCTGGTTCTTCGTGGAAAACTGGGGCATGTTGAAGGAGGTGCTCGGCCAGAACACGGTCCTGGCCTCACTCCCGCTGGTTTATTGAGTGCTCCCACTGCCACCCAGGGCACGGGGTCACGGCTTAGGAGCCGCACGGATTGTCACCGCCAGGGGCCAGCTGTGGATGCGGGTCACTGGGAGATCATAATACCTGCACTGACGGCATGACCTAGTTTTCAGGCGGGAATTTACCCTACGAAAATGACCTCAAATCATGGAAGATAAAACTTTAGTTACAACCTCGTTGATATATATACGAGAGAGAGAGAGAGAGAGAGAGAGAGAGAGAGAGAGAGAGAGAGAGAGAGAGAGAGAGAGAGTCGACGAATGAGGAGGAGAGGGAGGGAGAGAGGGGAGAATGCTGTGGAAGTGAAAGAAAGAAAGGAGGGAATTCAGAACACTTGCTCGCTCACTACCTGCCTGGCCTTGCAGTACCCCTGGCGCCTCCCACGCTCTCTTCACCTCCCTGTCCATTCACCCTCTGCTCTCATCAGACGTGACATTCCTCCCTATTGCCTCTACTACCTCCTGACTAAACTGCTCTTTCCTGGCGCCCCCTCGTGATGATTTCCATCGTAATGCTCTCGCCCCATTGTACTCCCTCGCACCTAGTGTACTCACGACCTCCCTGTGTACGACCTTTGTCTGACAGTGAACGGTGTCTTGTCAAATGACCTGTAAGCTAGCTGGGTGAGCCTTGAACCAACGGAGGGTGAATGGTGTGCCCCCACGGTGAGTGGAGACGCTTTGTCTCCTGAGTGACATGTGTCACGGCAAGCATGGAACCCTTCTCATGTGAATGACATATGTCATGGGAACCTCGAGCCCCTGTCATGCGAATGACATACGTCATGGGAAGTCTAGACTCTCCACCCACTTTAATGATGGACGTCGCGAGGAATCTTGGAAACCAGTGTCCTGTAAATGACGTATGTCCTTGTAGCGTCCCACCACCGTACTGTGAATGACACTTGTCGCTGCAGAGTTCGCCCTCTGTGATGTGAATGACACCTGTCGTTGCAGCGTCGGACCACTGTGACACCACTACCGTGAATGACACCTGTCATTGTAACCGTGACACCTCTACCGTGAATGACACCTGTCATTGTAGCCTTGACACCTCTACCGTGAATGACACCTGTCATTGTAGCCGTGACACCTCTACCGTGAATGACACCTGTCATTGTAGCCGTGACACCACTACCGTGAATGACACCTGTCATTGTAGCGTCCCACTGCTGTACTGTGAATGACGTCTTGTCTGACCACTCTACTGTGAATGACAGCTATCGTTATGGTCTCGGAACACTTGCCTCTCCACTGTGTGACACATGCCATGAGTTTCGAACCACTCGCATGCACGATACTGCGCCCTGAGTCACGGACTGTTGTCTCATGAATGACATGCATGTTGTGGGGCCTTGAACCACAGGACTTTGAGCGAACTGTGATTCACTCCCCATGAATAACATGCGTCATGAAGAACCGTGAACCACTCCCCATGAATAACTTGCGTCGTGAAGAACCATGATCCATTCCCATGAATAACAGGCGTGATGAAGATCCGTCAGTCACTCGTGTGAAAAACATGTGTTATGAAGAACTTTGAACATCTCCCATAACATCCTTCGTGAAGAACCGTAAACCACTCCCCATGAACAACTTGCATCATGAAGAACCGTGAACCACTCCCATGAATAACGTACGTCGTGAAGAACACTGGAGAACTGTTCCGCGAACGAAATGCCTCTCGTGGGTAGACTTGGAGCACGCCCTTGTGAATTACACTGAGTCATGGTGAACCTTGAACTTCTCTGTCTTGTGGAGCTGAACGCAAATGCAGGGGCGCCTCGCGTACCGAACGCACCCACCCTCCAGCCCTCAGAGAATTATTTTAACCACCTTGATTACGACGATACGACCACTGAGCACGACGTTACGACCGTCATGCACGGCGACATGACCCCACGTGCACTGCGTTACGACCCATGCGCATGACGGTACGACCCTCGTCCACGACGATGCTAAGTTTTGACTACGATAACCAGGTCTTCCACTTGGCCCATCGTACCTTCCCGTTCAAGGCGCGTGCCGTCGTGCCCAAGGGGCATGCCGTTGTACTCAAGGGGAGGAACAAACATTGGTGCATGTCTGCAACGAGCCATCATATCTTAAGTGCCACGAGTCACGTGCCACATCATGTCTGGCTTAAGTGAAGGATTCCAGACATCCGAAATATAGTTCTGTTTGCTGTCTCGTATTATTGTTTTATGTACTTGTGCTAAGATTTTCACTTTCCGTTCTTCTTTGCTCTCCAGCTTTTTACCACAGTGCATTATTTACCTCATTTACGTATATTATTCAGTACGCTAACTCTTTTTACTGAATTTCATTCGTTCCTATTGTGGTATATCGTTTTTTATCAATTCCTGGATAATGGCTTAAACCTCTTTGGCTTGCTGTTCTCGTATCCTGTCTGTTCTTAACAGCTTCTTTAAGCGTACACATACCCTCTCCTCTGGGTTCCATAACAGCGCCTCATTTAACTATAAACGCAGACCCTCTCTGCTTGAACAACTTTCACCCGTTTATCTAAGCCCTTTCTACCAGTCTGGATCCACTTGCTCCTTCCTACCCTCTGCGTTGAACTGAATTACACATAGTAAGACTAAGAACGCAAAGGCTAACAAACAGCAGCAAGTACACCTCCGAAGCTTAAGGTAGAAAACGGGAAGTAAATACAGTACCCTTCGAGCTTGATGTGGAGGGTAGAAAACGGGAAGATAATACAATATTCCAGGTGTGTATATAACCCTCGCGCTATACACATAGATGTTATATGCCCCATGTATGCCATTTTGTGTCCGTTCATGATACTTAGCCGCTATATATTCCAGATATATGTGTCGCACGCCTCTGTAATACCACTCGTGGCATCTGTGTAGGCTTAGATTGATGTACGTTGTTGATACACCCACCTCTTCATGTGCCACACCATTCTCCTCCCTCGTATTATGGCCCTCCTAGTTCACTTGCCATATCGTGGCTCCATGTATATCGGAGTTATTATACGCCCAGTCATCGCACACGTCTCTCTCTCTCTCTCTCTCTCTCTCCGGTGCTCCTCTGGCTGCAGGAGGCCCTG
>JAUUDZ010019880.1:0-11313 GCA_032361705.1 Panulirus versicolor | reverse complement strand
AACCACTCACGGATACACAACAAAATCCCTGACATCTGAAAACTTGCCAGCACAATATCAGTCCTAAAACCCTTCAAGCCACCTGGCTCTCCGTCCTCCTACCGACTTATATCACTTTTGTATTTAGTATCTAAACTCTGCAATTAAATCAATACACATCAGAATCAAGCAACACATCCCACTCTCACCTACGCAACATGACCTCAGACCCAACCATTCCACCACCACGTTACACGCTAATCTCAGACAACATATCTAAGTTAGCCTCTGTCACCACACATCCCTTTCCGCGCGGAACTTATGGCAGTAGTCATCACCAAGGCATTTCACAGTGTTTCCCGACACATCCTCACACAAGAGATACCTGTCATCACCCTGCACAGCGTTGATTAAAGTGATTGGTCAGTTTCATAGCCGGGCACCGTGGTGGTTACTTTGGATGACTTCACCTCTAAAGAACTTAAACTCTACAATGGTGTTTCCCAAGGAGCAGTTCTTTCTCCAGTCCTCTGGAGTAACTGAAGTATTCCAACAATCTCGAAGCAACCGCTCTCTTAACTCTGTTTTAAACATCACCTCCAAACACACACACACACACACACACACACACACACACACACACACAGCCGTCAAAAGCCACACTCCTCAGACATACGCGGGTCACACTTTCTTGTCTACGGTTTGGACATCATGCATCCGTATAACAAAGGCCGTTTCAGCATGTTCCCAGACTCTCCATACCCACCATGCAACTATCACAACGAGCACATCGAAAATTTTTTAATCAGTTGCGCCAGCACACCCCGCACATAGACGCGCACACATCACTATATTCTATGTATATCCTTTTATTATGAATATGTTTTAGAGACATTGTCTTTATACTTCACGATAATTTTGAGTGTTTCTATATTTCTTTTGTATTTAAGGATGTATCTTCATGTGTGTGTGTGTGTGTGTGTGTGTTCATTTATGTTTTAGTCTCACCATAAGTTGGTGTGAATGTTTGTATCCTTATTTCCACATGACAGCATTTCCTATTAATGAAAATATATTTATTTTTTCAACAGGTAGGTGAAACCTGCGGAAGAACTCGTAGACTGTGAGTACTAACTACAATGTATTATGTTCGTTTGATTTGGTGTACATGATGGTTTGTTCGAAATGTACTTCGTCGTTCACTTGAGGATAATTGTTTCAGTACTTGCCAACAGATCAGGTAAGGGAGGTCTGCAAGCTTCTTGTCAAATTAGAGTGAGGAATAACTCGAAAACAGAGGGGAAGTGTGTCATGGACAAATAGAGAGGTGGAACTGGGAAATCAGCATAACTTTAAGGCATGTTAGAAGGTCAGGGGTGAAATGAATGGCAGGCTAGAGAGGGGGCGAGCTAGAGACATTCCAAGTTAGACTGTAAAGAAAGTGATATAAAATGGAAGTAAAAAAGAATGAAGAAAAATTGTGAATTGAAACGAAGGGACGATGGCAAGGGGTTCAGTCCGCACAGGAATCCATGAGTTGGACCAGGGACGTAGCTCGGCTGTCTGGGTACCCGGTCCTGGATCCAGATGTGGGAGGCGTCGTTCTGTCCTGACGGTTGGAGCCAGACAGATACCCCAGTGTGTACAGGGTGCGACAACCGTTGGTCACACCTGTGGGACAGTTGATGACCACGTCTGTCCTGGTGATGGGAAGCGACCATCGTTGGTCACACCTGTAGGACAGTTGATGACCACGTCTGTCCTGGTGATGGGAAGCGACCATCGTTGGTCACAGTTTTAGGACGAACAATGACCACGTTTATCCTGGTGATGGAATGTGACCATCGTTAGTCACACTTGTGAGACGGACGATGAGCACGTCTTTCCTGGCGACCCCGTCACTCACTAGGACTGGGGAGGTGGAGGAGTGCTAGTGAAGAATGTGTTTGTCCAGGAGCGCCCATCATATGGACCTGTCGCACCAGTGTTTGTCTGGACATGATGGAAGCGATGTATATCGCTTCCATCTGTTTACTCTTGAGTTTTTTTTTTTTTCAAGGGAACGAAAGCTGATGATTTGATATTTTCATGTAGTGAAAAAAGAAAAAGAAAAGAAACGAAACTTATAGCTCACAATTCCTTGTTTCCCCTCCTCTTCTTAACCCACTGTAAAAGTCTCTCAGCAACGTTTCCCGAACTTAGCGTTGTATTGTCCAATACCATGTTTTCTGTAGATATGGAATCGCATGAAGAATCACACAGTATACGAATGTCTGTTGATTCCTGTTCGCAAGAATTAATAGACGTTTTAAAGAATACTGTGAGTGTGAGTAATGATGCGTGGTTCATATTGGTCGGTTGGGTGTGAGCCATTCGCAAATGCTCCTCAACCCCTGGACTAAGAGGAAGAGAGTCTGGTCGTAGTATGTCACTTGGAAAACAAAATTTGATGTGCTAGAACTGACAGGAGTCAACCGCAGTTGGCGATTTCAAATAAGCCGTCCTGGTTTCTCTATAAAAAGACCAGAACATAACATCATCAGAACTCCTTCGGTCTGCATGGCAATGTGTGTACATGATTGGGAAGCGTCAGTAGAGGATGAGTTGGCTGCAGTTCGTATGTGTCTGTGCCTATGTTGGCCCTTGATCTGCCGTAAAACTCCTGCAAGTCGGTTGCAATTTACACTGACATTCCAGTGCCTGACTCACGCATGCACCTGAGAACAGGTGAAAGATCTTGAACAAATGATAAAGAAGAATATGAACTGGTCCGTGAGGCTTCGCCGCGGATCAAACAGCTCTGCACCTAGTTAGGAGGGACAGTCTTTAGTGATACTACCACTGTTTTGCACGGCGGTAACGATGTTGTTGTACCGTCATCCTGCCAGTAATGGACCATTAGCAGCGGGGATGAGAGGAGGGAGTCACGCCGGGAGCCGAGGTATCAGGGCCGGAGGGTCCGTGTGTTATCTCAGGGATCCCCGTCCTTATTGCTCAGTAATCGTGGATCGCTTTTGCGATGTACACCATTCACAGGCTCTGGCTGGCTGGAAGGGCGCCGTGAGCGACGGATCTATGGCGCAGGGACTCATCCGCTGCTCACCCCTCTTGTCCACGAACTGGGCTCATCACACCCGGCTTACATTACTTGCCTGTGTGTGTCATATGTATTATGCAGAGTACATGTCTCATCCCAGGGCTCAGAACGTAGCTTCAGGATGGTTACCGACGTTTATAAACATGCTCCGTAAGAAAGGCTTGACATAATGCATAACGCAAACTTAAAACTTTTTTTCTGCTTTGTTTTGTTGATTATGGGAAATTACTGGCTTTTGTATTACCTGCCTGTGGTGAGGGCATCACTGCATCATCTGTCGTGGCTGTCAGTGTGTGAGGCCCACTGTAGCAGCCCTCCAGCCTTCCCCCAGACAACATGAATTACCTAGTGTTATTGGATAGCGGGACCCGTCTGACGATGTTGGACATCTCCCATGATCACATTACCATCATCCTGTTGTGTGGCACAGACAGTACGACCATTTGATGCTTTTAGTTACGTCCATCATGGGAAGATAACGTCCTGCAAGTAGAGTCCATAAAAGTTCATGGTCTCGTAGGTCGATATCATCGGTCTTGGATTGCTCTGATAGGTCTGTTTTCCTTAGATCAGTTTGCTATATCGATATTTTGTTTCCCTTGTGTCGCTTTGATGGGTCTGTTTTTTTTTTTTTTTTCTAAGATTAGTCTGATAGATCGATACTCTGTTTTCCTGGCATTACTGTGATAGTTCTGTCTTCTTAAGCTTGGTTTGGTAGGTCTTTCATTAATCTTAGTTTTCCTGAGATTGCTCTGATAAGGCTTTTTTCCTTAGATTTTTATTTTCTAGTGACCGAAAAGCACAGGCAAAACATATCCAATGAAAGAGTCTCAGATGGAAAATAAAAGAAAAGTAAGAGAAGAAGAAAAAAGATGAGAAGGAAAATGAAATAAGAGAAGAAAAAAGATGAGAAAAAAGGAATTAATTTGGTCTTCGCAGGTGTTTGTAGGACTGAGTTTTAAAGGTATAGGTTATAGAGAAAAGACAAGAGGAGGAAAAGGTCACAGGTGAGCTGTTCGAGGGAAGGAGGCATCATAACTGCCAATCCTCGAGCGTCCGACCTCCAAACACATAATGTGGGAAGCAGCAGCTAGGTGCGTTCCTCTGGTCCAAGGGTGGGGTGGGGACATGAGAACAGAAGCCAGAATGATACCTGCAGCAAAAAGAGACAGCACCACCATCCTGGCATGCAGGAAGGGATGGTTGGAGGGAGGTGGTATCGGGAGAATTAATCAGATTGAAGGCTGATGACTCCACTTAGGTAGATAAAGAGGTGGAGGAAGAGCCATCCCAGATGTGTGAGCAATCCTCCATGTTTGGGTGGATAAAACCTATTTAGATATGAAATAACTGCCACCAAGAACAATGACCAGGGCAATTATACGTCATTGCCAGCTCTTGGGAGGCAGACTTGGTGATGTTAATCGTGGGGGAGGGGTTGAGCTGCACATGATCCCACTCTCATTGTGAATTTCACAGACCCTCTCGCCACAGTGCCTTGATTCCTGGTTCCTGAACTCCGTCACCCAACCTGTGTTACTGTATAAATTGTTGTGTTTAGTTTCCAGCATCATATCTTTTCGTCAGGTCCTGTCATATATCTGCTCCTTTAGCTTCCTCGTTTACCACATGATCAAACTTAAACATTACATGATCACTTTTTCCAACTAATGTATTACATATGATATTCTTGATACCCATGCTAGTTTGTGTGAAGATTAGATCTAGTGTGTTCACTGACATGCTGGTAAAGGACATTTTCGTGTACACACACACAATAGAGGTAACTTGTGTCCATGATTCCCTTTCACCATGAAAATCCAGATCCCGCCATTCTTGTCTCCTTACAGTTGTTTTACCTTCTCAGAGAAGTGCATGTTTTACTGCTTCATGTACGAGTCTTATCATTCTTTCGTTGTCGTCTTTGTATATCTATTCTGGTTCGTTATAATTCCCTGAACGTTTATGTATCATCACCACCATGCACTTCCTTCCTACGGTTACCCTTCCCATCACTACATACTGTCTGAATAGGTCATGTGCTACTGTTCCCCAAAACTTAAGATTATCTCTCATTACGGGAACCATCTCCCTCTTCCTTTGTTTATCTCTTCCTTTTTCTGCCATCATGTACGCCTCTGGACGGGAAAGTAAGCTCTCTTCCCACAACTCCAACGATATCAAGTCTGTTTTCACTCATACGATCCACAGATAGACACCAGCTCCTTACCATCTACAACTAATCCATCAGCATTTATGTACAATACTTTCAGTCTAACGTTACCATCGCTTAATACTCCCGCCCACTCTGCTGCAGTGCTGGCGGAAGTCGTACATCATCATCCTTAGTTTGGCGTCTTCCGTTTGACTGCAGCACTGTCTGCTCTTTTCCCTATCTTCCCCTTTTCTTTATCTGGCTTCCGAATACTTCATTGAATTCTGCCATGTCTTTAATTCTTTTTAGCACGTCTAAGTGCCTCCTGGCTTGTTAACTCCAAATGAAACTTAGCTATGATGTCTTGTGTATGTATGATTACTTTTTGTGTCATTGGGATACAGTTCTATGCTCTTGTTGCCCCGTCTCTTAACTTTGTGTTTAAGTATCATGTCTTAACACACACACACACACACACACACACACACACACACACACACACACACACACACTCCACCCTAACCCAACTACCAATATATCGACTAGCCCTAAAGGGAGGATGCATACCTGGGTTGGGTGTGAGCCGACTGCCGTACCCAACAATCAAACTTATCAGAGTCTGACCCCGGGCTGGCCCGTGCTGACTCATGGTCAGTAACGCTGACCACTACGCCGCAAGGCCTATGTGTGTGTGCTTATGTGCTCTCTCCTTAAAGCCCCTTTGTTTCTTGTGTCTTTACATTCTGTGTTCTGTGTTACACTCCCGCGCCCTCTCCACACAAAAGTTAATTTGCAATTTTTCTCATAAGGGCGAACATATAGTTCGTTGCCCACGTCCCGTGTGTGGGGTCGGATCTATCACCAGCAGACAGTGCGGGGCCACTTATATCGTTGGTGCATCGCTCGCAGCAGAGCAATTCAGCTCCAGCCCCAACTGCTGGGCTGTCTGCACTTCGTGTAATATTTTGGCAACATTGGTACTTATGACAATAGGAATTACCGCCACTGAGGCTGTAGACAGCATCCGCCCAGAGAAGTACGACTCTCCCTTCGTCAAGAGGGTTTGTGGTGTTTGGCGCCACCTTACATCATCATCCTCCATGTCTGCTATCAGCCGTCCTGACCTAGAGGCGCTGGCGCGATACCCGTTATCATCTTCAGCTCTCTGTACCAGTAGATTGTAGCCATCATTCTACCATGGAGGTTACTGCCGTTCTGCTTTATTGGTGTTAGAATGATGGCCGGAATGATCTCGCCCTCTGTCTCAGTAACGCTGATTTTACTCTCTGGCTCATGAAAACATAGTTACTGGTTGAGGATTAAGATCTCCGTAAATGCATCATATGTTATTCCCCCTCTCTTTATTTCCTATTTTTATGCTCTCTCTCATCTTATAATCCTTTCCGTTATGAATCACAAAATTCAATTTGGTTTGAGATGAAGACGAGATGTGAGCAGGAAGAGAGTGGAAGACTTTACTTCCTCGCGCTTTCTCATCCTCCCTCTTTTTTTCTTTTTAACTTTTTTATGCCCCATTAAAAGACGGAAAGGGAGTTGAAGAGGAAGGAAACTTCTCTTTTCTGCTCCAATTCTTTTGTTCTTTTTTTTTTTCCTACGGTTCATTTAAGCCCTTGCCTCAGTGGAGACATACCGTTACTGGATCTTTACTTTTACATCACAGCTTCACGTGTGTTGTAAAGTGACTTATAATTCATCAGAGCAGAGAATGTTACAGAAAACCTAGTACAGGAGTGTTTAATTGTACTGAAACTGAAATATAAGGCAGGAGGTTGAGACAAGATAGTCCAGCGTGAGCATAGAGTGCACCGTCCAGCTGCTGATAACAACGGCACGAATCAATAACCAGAAGTCCAGCATGACAGCAGTGCTGGGCGAGGTCATCAGATAACATAACATCGCTGGCGTTACCGTCATCCAGCTGAGGTCAGGACCATGCCTAGCCAACAAGTGTAACATCGCGCCACCTGCAAGCAGCCAGCAGCACCAGCCAGCAGCACCAGCATCGTGACAAAGTCCAACGCAGCAATTACGTCATCATCATCATCATCACACTGCCACTGTGACCATCACTCAGGAATGATGAACATCAGCGCTTGGGCTGGGGTGTGGGTGGTGGTGAAGACGAGGACTGGTGGCGAAAGATACGGTGGCGTGGTGGTGGAGCCGATAACTTATGGCTGGGGAGATAGTATAGGGCTGGTGGAGGTGACGTTTGATGAAGAATATAGTGTGGGATGATGGAGACGACGACTGACGATGAAAAATATAGTGAAGGGGGTGATGGAGACGATGATTGATGGTGAAGAATAATGTAGGGGTGGTGGTGAAGATGACTGATGGTGAAGAATATAGTGAAGAGGCGGAGGATATGACGACTGAGGGTGAGAGTTATAATGTAGGGATGGTAGGGAATGAGCACCGGTCGTTATGAGTATAGTATAGAAGTGTTGGGGGAGAGGGCTGATGGTGAGGAATACAGTGTTAGGGAGGAGGACACGACGATTGATGATGAGGGATATAGTGTGAGGGTGGTGGAGAAGACGAATGAAAGTGAGGAATTTGGAATATGGTAGGGAGAGGTAAGAAGATCCCTCCTGGTCCATGACCTGGTTGCCTGTCATTAACATACATGTAGCAGGAACAGAGTGGTAGAGCAGGAGGCATCTCTCCACCCACCACGCTCTCCGGCTCAACATCCGGCTAAAAAGAGAGTACTAGGAAGGAACACCATGTTGTATGGAGAGAGTATACTGCCATGGGAATTCGGTAGTTGAGTGTGTGCCAGAAAAGCTCCATACTTTCAGTGCTGTTGGCTTCTACGGGGAAGAGGCTTAAATCTAAAGTGGAAGAAGAGTGACATTAAATGCATCTCAGTCTGGTTACATGTAACTTCTAACCTCTCTTTTATATGGATTATAACTCCTCCCCCTGCTGTGTGTAGATGATCTTTCCTGGGACCGCTAACTGTGCTAATAATTGAAAATTTGCAGAATTTTTCCGGTTTTCAGTTATTACCGTAATATCAAGCTTTTTGACTGAGCCCATGATGTTAGTGTTAGGGCGGTGGAGACGATCACCAGGAGTGAGGGAAAGGGATAATGTGTAGGAGTGGAGACATATGGTAGTAATGAGGGGAATAGCTTAGGGTTGATGGAGACGCATGATGGTGATGGTGAGGGTATAATGTATTGAGTGGTGACGACAACTGATAGACAATTGATAATGATGGTAAGGCGTATAGTATAGGGGTTGTGAAGAAACGGACGTTTTGTGATAGGAGTATAGTGAAGAGGTATTGGGGACGAGTACGGAGAATGAGAGTGGTTGGTATAGCGCCGGGAGTGGAGACAACGACTGATGGTGAATGGTATAATGTAAGGGTATTGAACACGACGATTGATAATGTTGGGATATATAGTATAGGAATGGTGGAGACTGAGAGTGAGGTATATAATGGGGGGGGGGGGGCGGTGATGGAGACAAGAACCGTTGGTGATGGTGAAGGGTATGATATAGGAATGGGGGTTGATAAGTCATGGAGACGAGAAGTGTTAGTGACAGTGAGGGGTATGGTGTAACGGTAGTGGAGGGGAGGACTGAAAATTAGGGTTTATGGGTACGAGGACTGCTGGTAATGGTGAAGGGTATGATACAGGGATGATGGTGGAGAGGACTTAGGAGTGGGTGTATTGTGGTCATTGAGACAAGCACTGTTGGTAATCGTGAGATGGAGACGAGGGCTTACGGTAAAGGACAGATAACAGGAGGCCATGAAGAGTTTATTTGTTGTGTGAGCGTCAAGATTTGCTACAGACAGGATAATAAAGCAGAAGGCGCTTCTCCCTCCACCTCTCAATCAGCTCAGCTGAAGATGAGAAACAGATACCATGCAGTATGAGGGAACATACCGCCGTGGAAACTTCATAGGAAAATGTGTACTGGAGAAGGATCCCTCCCAGTTTAACAACATCTTCTCTACCGGGATGGATTGACGTGGTCCATACGCGTAGCGCGTGACGTGCCTTCTTCCTGCGTGTTCATGGTGGCCATTACAGTCTTGCCTATCCGTTAATCTGAAACAAAAACACCATGTTTCCGCTTCGTTCAAAATCGGTGATACATTTAGACGCAGTGGAAAATTACTAGGAACAAAAGTACTTAACTATACCTATGCCGATGTTTTGCCAGTGGGTATTGTTAATATGTAGTGGAGAGAGAGAGAGAGAGAGAGAGAGAGAGAGAGAGAGAGAGAGAGAGAGAGAGATTCTTACATGCGATTTCTATCGACGAGATTTTTCCAAATTGCAAGGCTAGCTCGTGTCGCTCACCGTTAGAAAATCTAGGGTTACGAAGAACGAGTCGTAACATTTACATGTTGTGAAACGTTATATGCGGGATGGAGCGATCTTATGTGTGTGGACTGAGAGCCAGCAGCATCCGCGCGGTTGGAGGCTGAGGGGAAGAGACAGCCACCTGGGCCAGTTTAGTGATACTTGACAGTTATTGAAGTGCTGGCTCACTGCCCGGCAGCCGCCGCTGAACCTGCCTATGCCCAAGTGGATAGCACTATCAGTACACCTCCCTGGTCACTGGCTCCCTACCACAGTGTAAAAGACTTACCACCTGTCTTTTGTCCCACGTCATCAGATAGTTAACGAGGGGGCGGGTGTTTGTAAGGTTTTCTCTCCAGGTTTAATTACGGCTGGTGATAAGAGCGTGGCCAGGGTGCCGTGGTGTCCCGCGTGGCCACGGCTGGTGTTGGGGGAGTAGAGGAGAAGGCGAATAGATCCTGCATCTTGTGTGTGTATCATGATGTGTACCGCTCACACAGGAGCCGTTGCCTGTGCATGTCCTTATTACTGATGTTGAACTTTACATTTTACATTTGATATTTTCTACACTCTAATTCTCGTTTTCTACGGCCTTCAATATTGATTTTGATACAGCATTTTTCAGTTTTCTTTTCCTTTAGAACTGAGGTATTCGGTTTGTTTGTTTTTTAATTTCTGTGCACGATATCATCATATTTTCCCTTATGATCTCTTCATTCTTTCCTACGTCCTCCTATCTCTCTCTGTTTTCTGTTTGACCAGTGAATATCGGACGTTGTTATGAAATAGATTCGTTATAGATCCAGGTGCTGTTTCATAAACGTAGTTCCTGTTTCATAGACCCAGCTGTTGTTACATAGACCCAGCTGTTGTTACATAGACCCAGCTGTTGTTTCATAGACCCAGCTGTTGTTTCATAGACCCATCTGTTGTTTAATAGATCCAGCTGTTGTTTCATAGACCCAGCTGTTGTTTCATAGATCCAGCTGTTGTTACATAGACCCAGCTGTTGTTACATAGACCCAGCTGTTGTTTCATAGACCCAGCTGTTGTTACATAGACCCAGCTGTTGTTTCATAGACCCAGCTGTTATTTCATAGACCCAGTTGTTGTTTCATAGACCCAGCTGTTGTTACATAGACCCAGCTGTTGTTTCATAGACCCATCTGTTGTTTGATAGACCCAGCTGTTGTTTGATAGACCCAGCTGTTGTTTCATAGACCCAGCTGTTGTTTCATATACTCACCTGTTGTTTCTCAGACCCATCTGTTGTTTCATAGACTCACCTGTTGTTTCATAGACTCAGCTGTTTTTTCATAGACCCAGCTGTTGTTTGATAGACCCAGCTGTTGTTTCATAGACCCAGCTGTTGTTTCATAGACTCAGCAGTTGTTTCTCAGACCCAGCTGTTGTTTCATAGACCCAGCTGTTGTTTCATAGACTCAGCTGTTGTTTCATAGACCCAGCTGTTGTTACATAGACCCAGCTGTTGTTTCGTAGACCCATTTGTTGTTATATAGACCCAGCTGTTGTTTCATAGACCCAGCTGTTGTTAAATAGACCCAGCTGTTGTTTCATAGACCCAGCTGGGTCATAGACCCATCTGTTCTTTCATAGACCCAGCTGTTGTTTCATAGACCCAGCTGTTGTTTGATAGACCCAGCTGTTGTTTCATAGATCCAGCTGTTGTTACATAGACCCAGCTGTTGTTACATAGACCCAGCTGTTGT
>JAUUDZ010019869.1:0-11313 GCA_032361705.1 Panulirus versicolor | reverse complement strand
AGCTCAGTCTATTTCTGGCCTTACATCTGGCAAGAAGCAGGACACATGATTTATATAAGAGCTAATTTTCTGAGATATCACGATCATTGATAAATGATAGCCTTTACTGCTAGTGCATTACAAAAAGGGGAATTAATGATTAGTTATTAATGCTGATTTCTGAGCAGTCTATAATTTTGCCGTGGACATATTTTTTTTTTTTCTGTTAAGTATGTCGTGTTAACAGGAAAGTTGATTTTAAGGAAGAGATCATCAGAAATCAGGAATACACACGGCAATGTTTTTCGATAAATATCCTGTGAATTCATTGTAAATGTTGGTCATTATTCTTAAGGAATGAACGTTAGATACAGAAAACCTGTCATATGATACAAATAAGACTTAGAGAAGAAGACACAAGAAGTTACTATATGAAATTTTGTTGTGACTCGTAAACCTTCTCTAAAAGCTTCCATTGTGCATCACAAACATAACCATGAAAAATGAAATCTTTGTATTACATCTAATATAACCTTTCTTGCAATAGCATAGGTGCAAGTGTAAATTGTAACGAACCGATTGCAGCATTAGAGAGAGTTGGAAAGGGTTATCAACAGTAGATAGACACTATGGAAAGATTGGAAAAAGTGGAAGGACTGATCGGAAGTTAAGTAGTCTTTGGATTGAAATATTAAAAAAGATTTTTAGTTGTGGTATAGGAATTTCGAAATCATGCTTAGCAGTGGGGTGAAGACGCAAAAAGATAGAGTAGAATGACACCTTGGAAGGGTTGTTGGGAGTTATGAGAAAACTTTATAGGATTTGCAGAGGTGGGTTAGCAAATCCGAAGGGTTGTCTCCCTCAGGTTTGATTACTTCGAAGGGTTGCCTGCTGCATATTCCACAAATCCAAAGGTTCAGTAGCAGTGCAGTTGATAGCTCGGAAGGGATGGCAGCAGAACTCGGAAGGGTCAGTCCCAGTGAAAATATATTTTCATTGTTTAACCTAAGAAATGGGGATAGTTCACGAGATAAAGGAAAAATGGTAATGTATATTTGTGAATTAGACGGCTTATATCTTTCAAAATGGTTATAGTTTGAATTTATGTGTTCAGTTTCTAGTTATCGTATTTTCAAGGAGGTTAGGAATTTTGAATGCGCATGCGCAAGGACTTCCTTACGCAGTTTGGAAATCATGTTTCCTTCCAATATCCAATACTATTTATTCAGTAATGGTTTTCAATAAACTCCTGTACAAGATTCCAAATCAAGTTTTATGCATAAAGAGAGCAACGTTTTCGATAAGTGTCTGCTGACTAATTTGTGAATTCAATGTAAATGTTGGTCATTCATATTATGGAGTGAAAGTCAGAAACGGAGAACTTTTCACATTATTATACGAACAAAACATAGTGAAAGTGACAGAGGACGTTACTACATAAAGCTTTGTTGTTACTCGTGCACCTTCTCAGATATCTTCGATTGTGCATTAGAAAAATATCCATGAAAAATTATATCTTTGCACCACAGATAGGATAACCTTTCTTGCCATAGCATCGGTGCACGTGTATAAGGTCAACTTGAAGCGATTGCAGAATTGGAGAGACAGTTGGTAACGGTTATGAACAGGTCATAGACACTCTGGAAAGATTTGAAACAGTGGAAGAATAGGTCAGAAGGTAAGTAACCGTGGAGTTGACTTATTCTTAAAAGTTTTCTGCTGTTGTATATGTATTTAGAAAGAGTTCTTTAGCAGTGGGATGAAGACGCGAAGTGATACATACGGTAGAATGACACCTTGGAAGTGATGAAGCAGTTATTAGAAAATTTTGTAGAATTTCCTGTGTTGGGTCCTAAGGTTGTTGACTTAGGTTTTATTACTTCGAGGGGCTGCCTGCTGTGGATTTGTAAATTTCGAGGGGTTAGCAGCAGAGCGTTTGATAAATCATACGGATGGGCATCAGCATATTAATAACTCGGAATGGTGTTGAATATTTTTGTTGTTATACCCAAGAAATGAGCATGATTCACGATTTGTAGAAAATATAGGAAATGTAATATTTGAATGATTATGATTATATCTTTCAAAATGGTCAAAATTTTAATTTATATGTTCACTCTCTAGTCATCATATTGTCAAAGAAGTTGGTAATTTTGAAGGCTAATGCGCATGCTCTTCCGCAGTTTGGAAATCATGTCTCCTTCCAATATTCAATATTATTTATTCAATATTGGTTATCAATAAACTCCTGTGTATGTTCTGATATCAGACTTTTTGGATAAAGAAGAAAATTACATATATTCGACGTATATATGGCATAAAGGTAATATGCGTATTAAACATAGTGGTTCTGGAAAGAGTTTTGCACAGTATCAGAAAGTTTTTACTGGCAAGTTGTCCAATTTATTACAAGTCATCGTTTGTCTATTATAATGTTTGCTTTAATATTACCTACATACACCAGCATGTCAGCTTAGTTCGATCATTAAGGTGTATAAGTGCCTACTTACAATCTTGTGGATTCTCAAGACATTTTTCTATGTATATGGAAACCAACAAGCAAGTATTTTGATCTTGGTATGACTTATGCTAAGTCGAGCTATATAAGCTTACTTTTGAACAGTAATCTTTTGAAAGAATAAGCTCAATTTGAAAACGGGTAACTACCCGTTGTCATCTGTGACCTGTTGTCATCTTTTCCCGGGAAGTAAAGGTTCACGTTCACAGCTCAGTCCTTTTCTTACCGCACATATGGCAAGAATCAGATCACATGCGCTATATTAGAGCTAATATTCTGAGAAATTACGATCATTAATGCTGATAACTTCTTCTGCTAGTGCATTATAAGAAGGGTAATTAATGAATAGTTATCAACGCTGATTTCTGAACAGACTGTAGTTTTGCATCAGACATATGTTTTTTTTTTCTTTTTATTAAGTATCTCGTGTTAACGAGATACTGATGATATTTTAGGAAGATATCATCAGAAATCAGAATATGCACAGCAATATTTCTCGATAGATATGCTGTGAATATATTGTAAATGTTGGTCATTCTTCTTAACGAGTGAAAGTTAGAAACAGAAAACCTTTCATACTATGATACAAACAAGACATAGAAAGGATGACATAGAAGTTACAATATGAACTTTTGTTGTGAATCGTGAACTTTCTCTGAAACCTTCGATTGTGCATTAGAAAAATAATCATGAAAAATGAAATCTTTGCATTACATCTAATGTAACCTTTCTTGCAATAGCATAGGTGCAAGTGTAAATGGTAACTTAGACCGATTGCAGCGTTGGAGAGAGGTGGAAAGGGTTTTCAAAAGTAGATAGACACTGTAGAAAGATTGAAGACAGTGGAAAGACTGATCTAAAGTTAAGTAGTCTTGGGACTGAAATATTTAGGAAGATTTTATGTAGTAGTATATTAATTTCGAAAGCCTGCTTAGCAGTGGGGTGAAGACGCAAAAAATTATAGTAGAATGACACCTTGGAAGGGTTGTTAGAAGTTATGAGAAAACTTTATAGGATTTGCGGTGTTGGGTTAGCTAATGAAAGGATTAGTTTGCCTCAGGTTTGATTACTTCGAAGGGTTGTTTGCTGCGGATTAGATAAATCCAAAGGGTCAGTAGCAGTGGCTTTGATAGCTCGGAAGGGTTAGTATCAGTGAATGAATATTTTTGTTGTTTAACCCAAGAAATGGGGATAATTCACGAGTTAAAGAAAAAAAGGAAATGTAATATGTGAATAAGCTGGCTCATATCTTTCAAAATGCTTATAGTTTTGATTTATATGTTCAGTTTCTAGTCATCGCATTTTCAAGGAGGCTGGGAATTTTGAATGCGCATTCGCAAGCCCTTGCGAAGTTTGAAAATCATGTCTCCTTCCAATATCCAATACTATTTATTCAGTAACAGTTTTCAGTAAACTCCTGTACAAGATTCCAAATCAAGTTTTATATATGAATATAGCAATGTTTTCTATAAATATCCACCGACGAATTTATGAAAATGTAAATGTTGGTCATTCATATTAAGGAGTGAAAGTTAGAAATAGAGAACTTTCCATATTGTTATACAAACAAAACATAGAGAAAGTGACAGAGGACGTTACTACATAAAGCTTTGTTGTGACTCGTGCACCTTCTCAGATATCTTCGATTGTGCATTAGAAAAATATCCATGAAAAAATATATCTTTGCACTACAGTTAAGATAACCTTTCTTGCCATAGCATCGGTGCAAGTGTATAAGGTCTACTTGAAGCGATTGCAGCATTGGAGAGACAGTTAGAAACGGTTATGAACAGCTCATAGACACTCTGGAAAGATTTGAAACAGTGGAAGAATAGGTCAGAAGGTAAGTAACCGTGGAGTTGAATTATTCTTAAAAGTTTTCTGCAGTGATGTATGTATTTAGAAAGAGTTCTTTACCAATGGGATGAAGTCGCAAAGTGATACAGTACATTGACATCTTGGAAGGGATATAGCAGTTATTAGAGTTAGGTTAGTAAGTCCTAAGAGTTGTTTGCCTTAGGTTTTATTACTTCGAAGCGCTGCCTGCTGTGGATTTGATAATTTCCAGGGGTTAAGAGTAGTGCGTTTGATAACTCAGAAGGATGGGCAGCAGAATATTAATAACTCGGAAAGGTTATTGAATATATTTGTTGTTATGCCCAAGAAATGAGCATGATTCACGATTTGAAAAAATAGAGAAAATGTAATATGTGAATAAACAGGATTATATCTTTCAAAATGGTCATAATTTGAATTTATATGTTCACTTTCTAGTCATCATATTGTCAAGGAGGTTAGTAATTTTGAATGCTCATGAGCAAGCTCTTCCGCAGTTGGGAAATCAAGTCTCCTTCCAATATTCAGAATCATTTATTCAATATTGGTTATCAATAAACTCCTGTGTATGTTTCGATATCAGACTTTTTGCATAAAGAAGAAAAATTACTTATCGACGTATATATGGCATAAAGGTAATATGCGTATTAAATATAGTAGTTCTGTAAAGCGTTTTTGCACAGAATTAGAAAGTTTTTCCTGGCATGTTGTCCAATTTATTACAAGTAATCGTTTGTCTGTTATAATATTCGTTTTAATGTTTACGTACATACATCAGCATGTCAACTTAGTTCGATCATTAAGGTGTATAAGTGCCTACTTACAAATTGTGGATTCTCGAGACATTTTTTTAATGTATGTGGAAACCTTTACTGCTAGTGCATTACAAGAAGGAGAATTAATGAATAGTTGTTAACGCTGATTTCTGAATAGACTATAATTTTCCCGTGTACATATCTTTTTTTTTTCTGTTAAGTATCTCGTGTTAACAGAAAAGTTGATTTTAAGGAAGATATCACCAGAAATCTGGAATATACACAACAATGTTTTTTTGATAAACATCCTGTAAATTCATTGTAAGTGATGGTCACTCTTCTTAAGGAATGAAAGTTAGATGCAGAAAACCTCTCCTATTATGATGCAAACAAAACATAGAGAAGATGAGAGAAGAAGTTACTACATGAAGTTTTGTTGTGACTCATGAACCTTCTCTAGAACTTCGATTGCGCATTTGGAAAATGATCATGAAAATTAGAATCTTTGCATTACAGCTAAAATAAACTTTCTTGCAACAGCATAGATGCAAGTGTAAAGGGTGACATGAACCGAGTGCAGCAGTGGAGAGAGGTGGAAAGGGCTATCAACAGTAGATAGACTCTGTGAAAAGATTGAAAACAGTGGAAGGACAGATCGAAAGGTAAGTAGTCTTGGGGTTGAAATATTTAGAAAGATTTCTTGTAGTGGTATTGAAATTTCGAAATCGTTCTTAGCAGTGGGGTGAATGTGAAAAAAGATAGAGTAGAATGACACCTGGGAAGGGTTGTTAGGAGTTATGATAAAACATTATAGGATTAACAGAGTTGGGTTGGCAAATCTGAAGGGTTTTTTTGTACTAGGTTTGATTACTTCGAAGGGTTGCCTGCGGAAGGGTTGGCAGCGGAATATCTCGGAAGGGTTAGTATCAATGAATGAATATTTTTGTTGTTTAACCCAAGAAATGGAAATGATTTACGATTTGAAGAAAAAAAGGAAATGTAATATGTGAATATGCCGGAGCATTTCTTTCACAATGGTTATAATTTGAATTTATATGTTCACTTTCTAGTCATCGTATTGTAAGGAGGTTAGGAATTTTGAATGCGCATGCGCAAGCTCTTGCGCAGATCGGAAATCATGTCTAATCCAATATACATTATTCTTATTCAGTAATGGTTTTCAAAAACTTCTGTGCAAGATTCCAAATCAAGTTTTATACATATATAAAGCAATGTTTTTCGATGAATATCCACTGAAGAATATGTGAATTCAGTGTAAATGTTGGTCATTAATCTTAAGAAGTGATTGTTAGAAACAGAGAACTTTTCACAATATTATGCAAACAAGTAATAGAGAAGGTGACAGAGGACGTTACTACAATTGTGCATTAGAAAAATATCTATGAAAACTTATATCTTTGCACTGCAGTTAAGATTACCTTTCTTGCAATAGCATCGGTGCAAGTGTATATGGTCATCTTGAAGCGATTGCAGCATTGGAGAGAGAGTTGGAGACTTATAAGAACAGCTGACACACACTCTGGAAATATTTGAAACATTGGAAGAATAAGTTGGACGGTAAGTAACCTTGGAGTTGACTTATTTTGAAAGGATTTCTGCAGTGGTATATGAATTTAGAAAGAGCTCTTTCGCACTGGGATGAAGACGCGAAAAGATACAGTAGAAGAACACCTTGGAAGGGATGTGGCAGTTATAAGAAAACTTTGTAGGATTTGCAGAGTTTGGTTAACAGGTGCTAAGCGTTGCTTGCCTTGGGTTTTATTACTTCACAAGGTTGCCTGCTGTGGATCTGATAGTTCCGAGGGGTTAGTAACAGTGCATTTGATAACTCAGAAGGGTGGGCAGCAGCATATGAATAACTCGGAAAGGTGATTGAATACTTTTGTAGTTATACCCGAGAAATGGGCATAATTCACGATTTGAAGAAAATAAAAAATGTAATATGTGAATTAGTAGGATTATATCTTTCAAACGGTTATAATTTAAATTTATATGTTCACTTTCTAGTCATCATATTTTCAAGGAGGTTAGTAATTTTTAACGCTTATGCGCAAGATCTTGCGCATATGTCTCCTTCAATTATTCAGTATTATTTATTCAAAATTGGTTATCAATGAACTCCTGTGTATTTTTCTATATCAGATTTTTTTTTATAAAGCAGAAAAATTACATATATTCAACGTATATGTTGACATAAAGGGAATATGTGTGTTAAATATAGTTGTTCTGAATAGCGGTTTGCACAGTATCAGGAGAGTTTTTACTGGAATATGATCCAATTTATTAGGTATCATCGTTTGTCTATTACAATGTTCGCTTTAATGTTCAAGTACATACATAAACACGTCAACTTAGTTCGATCGTTAAGGTGTGTAAATGTGTACTTACAATCTTGTGTTTACGTTCGTGGATTCTCGAGACATATATTAATGTAGAAGGAAACCAACAAGCAAGTATTGTGATCGTGGTGTGACATATACAAGCTGAGTCTAGCTAAATAAGTTTAATTCTATACAGTAATTTTGTGAACGGAGAAGCTTGATTCGAAAACAGGTAGTTATGACCTGTTCTTATCTTTTCCCGTGAATTAGAGGCACAAGTTCACAGCTCAGTCCTTTTCTGATATTACAACTGGCAAGAAACAGAATACATGCGCTATATTAGAGCTATTTTTTTGAGAGATTACGATCATTATTGCTTATAACCTCCACTTCTAGTGTAGTAGGAGAAGGGGAATTAATGAATTTTTGTTAACACTGATTTCTGAACAGTTCATGATTTTGTCGTTGACGTAAGTTTTTTTCTGTTAAGTATCTCGTGTTAGTAGGAAAATTGATATCAAGGAAGAGATGATCAGAAATCAGGATATATACAGCAATGTTTTTCGATGACTATCCTGTGAATTCATTTAAATGTTGGTCATTCTTCTTAAGGAATGAAAGTTAGGAACAGAAAACCTTTCACATTATGATACAAACAAGACAAAGAGAAGATGACAGAAGTTACTATATGAAGTTTTGTTGTGACTCGTGAACCTTCTCTAAAAGCTTCGATTGTGCGTTAGAAAAATAATCATGAAAAATAAAGTCTTTGCATTACAGCTAATGTAACCTTTCTTGCAATAGCATAGGTGCAAGTGTATATGATGACCTGAACCGATTGCAGCATTGGTGAGAGTTGGAAAGGGTTATCTACACTAGATAGCCACTATGGAAAGATTGAAAAGAGTGCAAGGACAGATCGGAAAGTAAGTAGTCTTGTGGTTGAAATATCTAGAAACATTTTTTGTACTTGTATTGGAATTTCGAAATCATGCTTAGCAGTTGGGTGATTCACGAGTTAAAGAAAAAAAGGAAATGTGATATGTGTATAAACCGGCTTATATATTTCAAAATGCTTATAGTTTGAATTTATATGTTCAGTTTCTAGTCATCGTATTGTCAAGGAGGTTAGGAATATTCAATGGCATACGCAAGCTCTTGCCCAGTATGGAAATCATGTCTCCTTCCAATATTCCATATCATCTATTCAGTAATAGTTTTCAATAAACCCATGTACATGATCCCAAATCAAGTATTATTTATTCAATATTGGTTGTCAAGAAACTCCTGTGTATCTTTCGATATCAGACTTTTTATGAAGAATGAAAATTACATATATTCGATGTATATGTGGCATAAAGGAAATATGTGTATTAGATATAGTAGTTCTGAAAAGCGGTTTGCACAGTATCAGGAGAAAGTTTTTACTGGCATATTGTCCAATTTATCACAAGTAATCGTTTCTCTATTACAATATTCGCTTTAATGTTTACGTACATACATAAGCATGTAATTTAGTTCGATCATTAAGTTGTATAAGTGCCTACTTACAATCTTGTGTTTAAGTTCGTGGATTCTCGAGACATTTTTCTTTATGTAGATGGAAACCAACAAGCAAGTATTGTGATCTTGGTATGACTTATATAAGCTAAATCGAGCTAGATAAGTTTACCTTTGAACAGTAATTTTGTGAAAGGAGAAGCTCGATTCGAAAACGGGTGGTTATGGATTGTTGTCATATTTTGTCGGAAAGTAAAGGTACAAGTTCACAGCTCAGTCCTTTTTTGACCTTACATCTGGCAAGAAGCAGAACACATGCGCTATATTAAAGCTAATTTTCTGAGAGATTACGATCTTTAATGATGATAACCTCTACTGCTAGTGCATTACAAGAAGGGGAATCAATGAATAGTTTTTACGCTGATTTCTGAACAGATTGTAATTTCGCCGTGGACATATATTTTTTCTATTAAGTATCTCGTGTTAAAAGAGAAATTAATTTTAAGGAAGAGAGCATCAGAAATCAGGAATATACACAGGAATGTTTTTCGATAAATATACTGTGAATTCATTGTAAATGATGGTCATTTTTCTTAAGCAATTAAAGTTAGATACAGAAAACCTTTCATATTATGATACAAACAAGACATACAGAAGATGACAGAAGAATTTGATATATGAAATTTTGTTGTGACTTGTGAACCTCCTCGAAAGGTTTCCATCGTGCTTTAGAAAAATAGTCAGGAAAAATAAAATCTTTCCATTACAGCTAATATCACCTTTCTTGCAATACCATAGGTGCAAGTGTACATGGTAGCTTTAACCGATTGCAGCATTGGAAAGAGCTGGAAATGGTTATCAACAGTAGATAGATACTGTGGAAAGACTGAAAACAATGGAAGGACAGATCGGAAGGTAAGTAGTCTTGGGGTTAAATTATTCAGGGATTTTATGAGTGGTATAGGAATTTCGTAATTGTTCTTTGCAGTGGGGTAAAGACGGAAAAAAACATTGAGTAAAATGACACCTTGTAAGGATTGTTAGGAGTTATGAGAAAAATTTGTAGAACTTACAAAGTTGGGCTAGCAAATCCGAAGCGTTGTTTGCCTTAGGTTTGATTACTTCGAAAGGTTGCCTGCTGCGAATTTGATAATTCCAAAGGGTCAATGGCAGTGCCCTTGATAGCTCGGAATGATTGGAAACAGAATAACTCGGAAAGATGATTGAATTTCTTTGTTGTTTAACCCAAGAAATGGGGATGATTAAAGATTTGATGAAAATAAGAAAATGTAATAATGAATAGGCCGACCCATTTCTTTTAAAATGGTTATAATTTGAATTTACATGTTCAGTTTCTAGTCATCGTATTGCCAAGGAGGTTAGAAATTTTGAATGCGGATGCGCAAGCTGTTACGCAGTTGGAAATCATGTTTCCTTCCAATATCCAATATTATTTATTCACTAATGGTTTTCAATAAACTCCTGTACGAGTTTCCTAATCAAGTTTTATACATAGAAAAGCATTGTTTTTCGATTGATATCCACAACTCAGATGTCTTCTATTGTGCATTGAAAAATATTCATGAAAAATTATAGCTTTGCACTACAGTTAATATAATCTTTCTTGCAATAGCATCGGTGCAAGTTGTATATGGTTAACTTGAAGCGTTTGCAGCATTGGAGAGAGAGTTGAAGACGGTTAAGAACAGTTGATAGACACTCTGGAAAGATTTGAAACAAAGGAGGAAGTGGTCAGAAGGTAAATAACCGTGGAGTTGACTTATTTTAAAAGGTTTTCTGCAGTGGTATATGTATTTAGAAAGAGATCTTTAGCAGTGGGATGAAGACGCGAAAAGATATAGTAGAATACCACCTTGGAAGGGATGTAGCACTTATTAGAAAACTTTGTAGGATTTGCAGAACTGGAGTAACAGGTCCTAAGGGTTGTTTGCCTTAGGTCTGATTACTTCGAAGGGTTGCCTTCTGTGGATTTGATAAATCCGAGGGGTTAGTGGCAGTGCGTTTGATAATCTAGAGTGGTAGGCAGCAGCATGTGAATAACTCGGAAAGGTCATTTGACATTTTTGTTTTTATACACAAGAAATAGACAGGATTCACGATTTGAAGAAAACAGAGAAATTGCAATGTGTGAATAAGCAGGATTATACCTTTCAAATTCGTTGTAATTTGAATCTGTATATTCACTTTCTAGTCGTCATATTGTCAAGGTTAGTAATTTTGAATGCTCATGCGCAAGCTCTTCCGTAGTTGGTAATCATGTGTCCTTCAGTATTCAGTATTATTTATTCAATATTTGTTATCAAGAAACTCCGGTGTATGTTTTGATATCAGACTTTTTGCATAAAGAAGACAATTATATGTA